>VZTJ01002120.1:630263-658181 GCA_013397795.1 Orthonyx spaldingii | reverse complement strand
AAAAAAAAAAAAAGGTATGGAAGAAAAGGTGCAATCTTTCAGTGCTTCCTCAGTTGTCCCCTGGAGTTTTCAATGGGATAGCACCACACTCTTCACTCCTCAAGCACCAGGTCACATCACCTCAGTCACAGAATTCAGTGTTTCTCACATCTGCACGACACTGCTGTAGCCTGCATGGCTTTGGGGTCTGCTCCTCTGTCATTTAGGCATGGAAACATTATTTCCAGAATCTTACAGGTTGCAAGGAAAACAAAGATCAAAAGCTCTGACTACCCAGAGCTTTTCCTGAGCCTTAAGGAGAGATGGAGATGGGGGGAGCTGCCCACAAGGTGACTGAGGATGTTACAAGGGATTGTGTGCTGTGCCAAACAGCTGCATGGTGAGACAGACCCCTGGCACTTGGGGCCTTCTTGGCACTCTTTGGGATCACTGGGGCTTTCCCTGGATGAGGAAAGCTGTGTTGGAAGTCCCCACAAATACTTCTCATGGCTCTTGCAGGGTGAGAGCAAAGCTGAGGAACTGCAGCTGGTGGCACTGGCACTGTCAGAGGTCGGGCTGGCTGGTGAGAGGTGGCTTCACCTGGGAAGGCAATTTGAGCACAGCAGAGCAATTCCAGGTCTGGTCCTGTGAACATTTGAGTGGAAAGGCTCAGTATTGAACTGGGATGTAATTTTTGCACCGAATACTTAGAAATAAAGCAGGAGGCAGGTCCCAAGCCCTGATGCATCGCCAGGTGCTTTAGCTGGAATGTTGAACATGCTCTGCTGAGGGTGTTGAGGAGCAAAGACAGGGTGAGGTCAGCAGGGTCACTTCTGTTGGCCATGTGTTTTCCCCTACAATGATACAGTCCCTCAACCCTGGTGATTAAAGGACAGCATACTTTCAGGTTTAGAATGCTGTGTCCTGGGAGATAGCTTGCAAAATTGATTTTAAAAATGTTATAAATGAATGGATTTATGTGTATGATTTTCCCAAATGACTTTTTTTTTTTACCAGAGGAAAGAATAACTGTGGTAAATCTGAGTATACCTGATATGCAACTGTGGGATTAAAATATCTGCTTCGAATGTAAATCACAACCAAACTGGAGTCACAAATGGATGAACAGTGCTCCCTTAGCATTGCTAGTGCAGCTGTAAGTCTTCCAGATGAAGCTTGAAATAAAAAGGAGCAGGGTTGAGCAGACAAGCCCATCCCAGCCTTGCCCTAGGTAAAAAGATGTAACACAAGTAGTCTCACTGTCTTCACAACATAAGCAATACCTTCACATACCTCCTAGCTCCTATTTTTTTCTCAGGAACGTGCATTTCTAAGAAGACTGTGACTAAAGAAAAAGAAACACTGCAATCCTTTGAGCTATGGAAAATATTTTAAATCATTTGGTAACTGTTTCTTGATTTGTCTCAAAAGTGCTGAATAGTTTGTCTGAGGGACAAAACACAGTCAAAATTTGTGAGGCAGAAGTCAGTGGTTTGCCTTTAGTTCTAGCAGTGGAGCAAAACCAGTCACCTGGAGCATGGAAGAGCTGGATTCACTGGGGTTGGGGTCAAATCTGTATTTCTTATCCCACAAAAGAATATCTTAACCATATGGAGGTTTGGACTTGTCTGGTTTCCACCTTTTGTGTTGTGCTCAGTGTGTCATGTGAAATATTAAAACACTCACAGAGCCAGGGAGCAGAGAACAACTGCATTTCTGCCAGCCTACTGTGAATCCCTCTTGTAGGAGATTATGCATTGCTCCACTCTCTTACTTCCATGCTTACTTAATTTTTTACATTAAAATGTAATAATTTCCAGAATAACACTCCTCAAATTCCCCAGGACAGATAAAGGAGTTGAAATAAATTTTTTCCTGTTTCCTGAATGAAATTCCTAACAACTGACCTTTTGGGTAAAGAGATGCTGAGTTCATTTCCATGTGAATCTGTTCTTTATGCCTCAGTTTAACTTTAGAGCTTTATAACAGAGGATAACAGACAATCCTGGACTGGGAGTTGATAATAAGGGGGAAAAACATGACATTGCATTTAAAGGAGCAGCATTGCAGTTGCCATGTGCCATCTGCTGGGCCCAAGGCTTGGGGCAGGTGAGCCTTGAGCGGTGAAGTGCCTGTGCTGGACACTTTCACACCTCTTGCAAGCTGCAGGGCACTTGGATTAGTAACCACAGAGTCCTGCAGTTGTACCACATTAGCTTGGTAAATGAGTGTGATGGGTTGGAAATCTAAGGGCTGCACTCCCGGGAGACGATGAACACATGGAAGCAATGGGTCGGGATTTCAGAGCATCAACTGCACCTTCATTGTCCTCCTGTCTGCTGGGACGGGTGGGGCTGGTTACAGAAGTCATGGCTGTGTGTGGAGAGGTGGCAGAGGGGACATCTGCTCCAGCCAGACACCCACCCTGCTCTCCTGCTCTCTCCCCTTGGCCCCTGACTTCTCAGGGCCATTTTCCCCTCCTGCCACCATCCGGCCATCAGCACTGACCTCCTTTGTGGACCTGTGTTCAATGTACCCTGAAAATCTCAGTAATATGGTGTTTGCTGCCTTTCCCATGTCCACCCTGGTGTTCATATCCTCGATGAATTCCAGCTGGTTAATGAAGTGTGCCTTTCCTTTCCTCAAACCACGGTGCCACTACTTAACCCCTTGCCTGCCACCTTTCCCAGCACCCCAGGGGCTACACAAATAAAGCCAGCTCCCTGAGCCATGGCACTGCCAGGATGTACAGCATATGCCTGTGGTGCTGCAGGGAATCTGAATTTCCTTTTGTGCTGCATGGAGTGTCTCAAGTTTCTGGAGGTGTCACAAGCAATTAATCATCTTAGACTGGCCCAGAAATCCTTCTGCTAAGAATCATTATGGAGGTTTCATCGTCGTGAGGTTTTAATAATCTGATTTGAGTTTTTAATGTCCTTAGATACCCCCAAAAATTAATTCCCAGTGTTGCTTGCCTTTGCTTGTCCACTCATTAGAAGTGGTGCAGCTTGTCCCTTCACATAATTTCCTCTATTTTTGTGGTTGTCTCAAGGACTCTTCGTTAAACACAACTAATCAAAAAGGCAGGAATGGTTTTGGTTCCTCACAGGGCAGCTCACAATTCTGTGTGCTTTCCTGCACCCTTGGGCTGAAGGTGCTCACTTACTCTGAGTGATGTGGTGGTTTAGTAGTATTTAAGCAAATATTTAAGCAAATCAGTTGCTTTGGGTGTTTCTGAATAGATCTATTCCAGTGACAGTGATGTAATGTCACCATTCAGGTTATTGCACCAGGGAGCCCTGGGGCACTGGGGTGATGCCACTGGGAATTGTGTGTGTGCTGAACCATGACCCTGGAATCTGCTTGAAAGGGTGTGTGCCATGGATGCTCTGGGTTCTAGGGGCACACGTGCTCATACCATGAGAGCAAATCAGTTCCTCAGGTGGATCTCTCCAGAAGGATGGATGGCTTTGTCCTCAAGGCAAATTCAAGTGCAACTGGCCCATGATTTCCCTTGGAAGGTCTCTGCTTGTGGAGGGGAGGGATAAAATACATTCCTTGTTCAAGATCTTGGAAATATGGACAGAATAACTCCAGAGCTGGATTTAATGGATGCCAACACTGAGTCTCTTTTCCCTCTGATCATTGCTGGGGAGCTCAGGAAGATCCCCAGAAGGAGAGGAGGTGCTGCACCAACGTGCTCCACACCAAACCTCTGATCAGACCCCTTGATGGGTTGGAAATGAGGGACAGAGAACTCCTGCTGCTGCGCTGAGGTCAGGACCATGAGCATGGCCAGGCATATGTGATATCCACCACTCCTACTGCAGCCTGTCAAAAATGGCAAGGTCTCCTGTGTGACAGCACAGACTCTTTCCCACGGGAATTCTACTGAAAGTTTACTAGAGATAAGTTTCATGTTACTGAGAGTGGCTTTTGGAAACAGGCAGTCAGAGCTGTGCCCAATCAATCCCGGGGGGTGGATTGATCTCATCCAATCTGAATAGTCCTCTCGCGTGTATATAAATCTGTTATTAATTAAATAAATTCACTTAGCATTCTCTCAAGATTTGTGTGTGTCCCTTCGCTCTGCTATCGGTTCAACAGCGACACTCCTGGCCTGCTCCTCTAGAACCAGTTCCTGAGAGACATAAGGGACAGTCTGATTTTTTGGTACTGGAGAAGACACTAGTTTTGGGGAGTGTGAGTAGACTGGTGGTAAGGTACCCACCTACATGTGTGTGTCAGTGATGGCCTCACGCTGCACTTGTGCACTTGGAAACGTGGCAGCTTCCCAATATGCTCAGGACTGTCAAAATCACTCAGAAAACATTCCAAAGTCATAGAATCATAGAATATCCTGAGTTGGAAGGGACTCAAGGATCATCAAGTCCCACTCCTGGCTCTGCACAGGACACCCCAAGAGTCACACCCTGTGACTGAGAGCATTGTCCAAAGACTTCTTCAGCTCTGCCAGGCTGATGCTGTGACCACTTCCCTGGGGAGCTGTTCCAGTGCCCAGCCACCCTCTGGGTGAAGAACCTTTTCCTGATATCCAACCTAAACCTCCCCTGACACAGCTTCAGGCCATTCCCTCAGGTTCTGTCATTGTCACCACAGAGCAGAGATCAGTGTCTGCCCCTCCTCTCTCCTCACCAGGAAGTCACAACTGCAGTGAGGTCTCCCCTCAGTCTCCTCTTCCCCAGGCTGAACAGACCAAGTGACCTCTGCTGCTCCTCGTAGGCTGAGAGTCTTCACCAATATGGATGCATTTTTAATTACAGAAAATCACCACCTGATTTTATGTTTTGTTACACCTGCTTTGTCTTTTCTCCTTCCACCCTAATGAAAAAATTAATTGGTAAAACTAAAGCCTCAAGATCCCTCCCAAGACCTAATCAAATCCAAGTGTGTTGTATTTTATTTCATATTACAATAATAGCGTCTACATAAAGTGTTTTGAAAAATATTCCTGTGGGGATTTTTTTCTTTTTGACTTAAAAGATATTAATTTTAAAAGAGTTCTCTGAAGAGTGTGGGATGTTTTCTTATCAGCTGTCCTTCGAGAGGAACTTCTAATCAGCGGAGAGGGGTATGCTATTGTGCTAATGCACAATCCATCATTCTTTGGAAGAGGTTTTTCTTTTATGTGTCCCAATCCCTCCTATGTTACCCCTTTGCTGAGCAACCTCTTAGAGTCCTCCTCCCATTTCATCCCTAGATTGCCCAGCTATGGCCAGGGCTATAATTTGGCAGACCACATTCCTGAGGCTGATTTTTCCTTCTCTACTTTTCCTAGGTGGCTGGGGACCTGTGCTAGCTGTTTTCCACCAGCTGCTGAGGAAACATGGAGCTATGGCACTGGAAGGGACCTTGGCTCTCAATAGTTCATCTGCCAATTTTCTGTTGAACAACGTGTGGATTGGGGCAGAGGTGGTGATGGAAGGGAAAAAATCAAAACCTGGATTTGGATGGCTTTTCTGTTGAAGGACATCGTTCTCAGCAAAGCCGGGTGGCTGAGGAGAGGAAATCCTCCTGTAGTCTGAGCTTGGAGGAAATGCAGTCTTGGGGGGAACCTGTTTCTGCCAAGGCTTTGTGTTTTTTGCCAAATGCAAACATTGCCCCTTTGGCACCTCCTGAGTGCTTCAATCGATTTTCTGCATAATAAGTTTATGTTTCTGGAGCAAAAACTTTCTAAGGACAAAGAGTGACAGCAGATGGGAAGAAAGTCAAGTTTCTTTCTTTGAGTTAGTATAAAACACCTTTCCCTTTTCATTATGACTTCATGAAGAAATATAAGCTATAATGATGTGATGGAAATTGGCATTTAAAAGCCCTGAAATGGGACTTCTTAGTGAAAAGGTATATTTTTTTTTTGCAGTTTTTGCCAGAGCATTGACTTGGCTTGTCTATTTTCTCGTGGTATTTGGAGTCTGATGTCACTGTGCATCCTGAGTGAAACCAAAACTCCCCACAGCACTTTTCTGGGGATGTGGTGCCATGCTGAAAAAACATCCTTTGGCTTTTGAAAAAGTAGTAATTTGTACATTCCACTTCTTGCAAAAGTCTTTGAAATTCCCTTTTATGAGGAATGGTCCTCTCCTCATTCCTGGTGTGGACTTTTTAAATGAATGGATTGTTTAGAAGGGACAGAAGTAGTTCTCCTTCCTCCTGCATTTTTGAAGGCTCTAGACCACCCATGAACAGCAGAGTTCAGAGGCATCTGATGGTTTTTCAGAACCATTCTTTGTATTAATTTCTTTCTTTTCTGGCTACTCTGAAGTAACAGACCCAACTGGACCCCTGAGAGTTGCTGTTTCAGCCCACAGCTGTCCTGAGTGTCCAAGTTCCCAAAGTGATTACAGTACCAGTAATGTATCTGCACATTCCTGGCATCTTTCAAAAGGACAGTTTGAGAGAAAAAGTTCAAGAGTGATCAAGCAAACCAATGTGAGTCAGAATGGGTGACTTTGCATCCAAAACTGATGCAAGATTTTTCTCCTGGAACTGAAAGTGATCTGGCAATGACAAGTTTGCTTCTGAGAACTAACTGAAAAACCAGAGAAAGTGATTGCTACAGATAGTGCCCTGAAGACTACACATCTCCCCAGACAACTGTATCTTTGCTGTTTCGGCGCTGGACTTCTCTGGGACCACCGTGACCACCCTTGGTAGCTCCTTTAGCCCGGGAGCTCCAGTGCTGGATGGACAGTGGCAGCTGTTTGCCGGTAAAAACAGACGGACCACTTGCCTTTTAATCAGCGTTCTTTATTCCCCTCACAGAGGGAAAATGAAGGTGCGTAGAACAAGCTCCGAGATGGTGAACCTGGCAAAATGGCCCTGATTGCCGCTCGCCTGAGCCTCTCATGCCTTCGGTCAGGGGAGGGCAAGGCGAGAGATGAGCCAATGGGCAAATGATTGACCAGTGACACCTGGCCAATCCTGGGTGAACAGGGGAGGGACAGGTACAAAGCAGCGCTATGACTGGTCAGACCACCGGGATGGATTCCTGGTGGTTTGCCCACTGCTACAGACAACAGTTCCAGAGGATGCTTTTCCTGGGAGGGAAGGTTGAATGCTGTCTGACAAGACCCTGAAAGCTGCCACTCACAATCTTGGAGTGCTTTTGAGACTCTCCTGATACTTCCTTTAACATATTAGCATCTCAGCAGGCTCTTCTGTCTGGATCTGTGGTCAGGGTTACAGGACCAGAGGTGCTGGATCCCTTCTGCACCAGGGGAGGACAAACACCAGCACAAGAAGGGATGAGGCTGCTGAAGAGGAACCTCGCCCCAGCTTGCTGAGGGCTGGGGTCCACCAGGGAATGGACTCTGGCTCATTGGTGAGGAGAGGAAAGGAGAGAAGAGGAGAGGATCAGGAGCAAGAGGTCT
The DNA here is from genome assembly GCA_013397795.1 of Orthonyx spaldingii. Classification (NCBI taxonomy): domain Eukaryota; kingdom Metazoa; phylum Chordata; class Aves; order Passeriformes; family Orthonychidae; genus Orthonyx; species Orthonyx spaldingii. The sequence continues at coordinate 650,811 of VZTJ01002120.1, read as the reverse complement.
GAGAAACAGAATCTAAGCCCCCCGCTTCCCAGGTCCCTCTTCCCAACATCCAGGCATTCCAAAATCCCTCCCAGCTATGGTCCTCCTTCTGGAGGCTTCTTTGCTTGGTGACAGAGGTCATGGCACTGTCTCCAGCAGGTTACTTGCTCCATTTGGATGAAAGCTCAAGCCTTAAAAGTTTATTTCCAGAACATAAGCCACTTTCAGAAATGAAAACTTTTTCTGGTGAGGAATAAGTCCTCTCTACCTTCTACAAAAGAAAAATCTCATTTCTTCTCATAAACAGCTGGTGTGGCTTGAGCTATATGGCCAATCAGTGGAATGTGATTTACCACAGGCTTGTTTATACACTGGCTATGGAATATGCTCAGTTCTCCAGGATGGAAAAATGCCATTTGAATGTGAACTAATTATATTTACTTCCTTACTGTAAATTGCCATTGAAAAGCAAAAGCAGCAGTGAGAGCAGTCAGTGTTTACGTCTAAAACACCCACACAGACCTCCTCCAGTGAAAGGATGAAGGAGTAAATAGTTTCTGAATGTGTCATTTTGATTTGGGACATTTCTAGTTCATATCAAGCTATTATAGTGACAGAAAAAACCCCCACAGTTCTTGACTTGTAATCTGGAATATTTCAATTAAAAATTGCCTAACAGGGATGAAGGGATGAATTGAGAAACCTCATTACGACTAACCCATTTCCACAAATCTGTCTTTTTATTTTTTTTGTGAGAAAAGAAATGTTTTACTAAAAACTACTTAGCTACTCTCACTCACCAGGAGCCAGTGAAGCCGAAGCTGAAGTCAGGCTGCACATAAAACCAAAGTTTTTCAAGAACAGCAAAAATTAGGGATTGGAAGAAATTAGCATATGATGGTTTCTATGTGACAGGAAATTTGTAATCAGTGTAGGGGGTTTCTGAATTACATTCTTCTGGGTCAGGTGGATATTCAGAGAAGGTCTTGACATATGTGATGTGGAAGGGGTATTAGATGCTCTGGACAGCTCCTGCTAAATGTACAATGTGTGGCACTGAGTGTCTGCCATGGGCAATGCACTTTGTCTAAATGCAGGGCGTGCTCTGGCCCACATGCTGGTGACAGAGCAACCCAGAAAGAGCATAGAGCTATCAATAACCTGAGCTATCAGTACCCTGAGATATCAATAACCTGAGCCGTCAGTACCATGAGCTATCGATAACCTGAGTTATTGATACCCTTAGCCATCAATACCCTCTGCAATTGATGGCCCTGCCCATGGGGTGAGACTTCTTTCCCTGAGCAGTAGCTGTCCAATTAATTGAAACTGGCTTGTTATGAAAGCAGTCACTGGAGGTTTTCCCTTTATTTAAGCAGCTGAGAAGCTGAAAGTCCTGGGTTCATTTCCCTGGCATCGTGCTGACAAACTCACTGGAGGCCCTTGATGAGACCAGGGCCCATCAGTGCTTGCTGGAGTTTGTAGCCATCGTTCACTGAGCTCGGAGAGGAAAAATGGCACCTTGTGTCCCAAGCATGTCTTGGGGCTGTGCGAGTCTGGCAGGGCGGGGGAAGCTGGTGTGTGTGGAGCTCTTGCTCTGTCACCACTCAGAGGTGAAGCCTCTCCAGCCACTCCTCTCCCGTGGAGACTGACAGTGTGCAGAGGAATGTTGTTAGTGAGGAGGTGCGTCCCCTCCTCCAGCCTCTGTGAAAGCCCTCCAGGCTGTTTGGATCAGGCATTCAAAACAAAACCAGGATGAAGGTTGACAGCCACCTCTAAGGCCCTCAGTGAAGGATGCCATTAATGACAGGGTTACGTGCTCTGGTTCCATGGCTGCTGGGATAACAATGAGGTGTTTCTTTGCAGACACTTCTCCCTCAGGCTTCATTTTCTGGAGCTGAGTGCCAACTTCCTATCAAACTGCATCATGGCTGCAATCACTCCTTCCTCTTCACAGGGTCATGGAAGTGTTGGGGTGCTTTGCAAAGAGAACATTCCCAACATGCCTGAGAGGACAGCAGTGTGTTGTTCTGATGGGTGTGCCCATCTCAGAGCTGGGGGGAAGAAGCAGTGAAAAAACCCCATCTCTGCAGCTTTCTTTGGGTGTGGCACCTTGAAAAGGTGTTGTGTCTAGTGCTTGGTCACTACCCAAAGAGACTGGCCACCTTTGGGTATCTGCCTAGTTCAGCAGACAAGACAAATATAAAAACATAGAGAAACAGAATTCAGATGTGCAGGGGGATAACAAATGTCAGGCAACTTTAGCGTGTAGGTAGGAAGTGTGTCAGTGCATCTTGAATCTCCTATTTATGATTCTCAACCTTCCTTCAGAGATGCTTACACCTCTCTTGAGTGTACAGCTATAGCCAATATTGGATATTTAAGGTTTGACACTGTGAATAACTGAAGAAATTCTCTGCATCCAAATGCCCTATGAGATCTACTACACTGTGTCCACTGTGTAGGCAGTACAATGTGGACATTGTGCTCATTCAAAAGGACACAGGACATGGAGCACTTGCCTGGGAGAGGGTAGGTCTGGGGTGTTGTAGCTCTGCTCTTAGTCTGGTCAACCACTGATGGAAGCAAAGGCCCAAACTCAGATCTCTCTGGTTTCACAACACTCCTTTAGATGTCCACGCTACAGGAATGTCTAAATACCAGAGAGTAATGAGATACTTAAAGTCTGTGGAGTGGAGCAACCATAAGGTTTAAGACAGGTCCTGTTTAGGTCATGGCAACATGGCCCTAGTATGTTTCATCAAGATGTTTTTCCTAACAATGCTTGGGTGGAAAAGCGTGATCTACTGCTCAGATTGGAGGAAATGTGGAGATATTTCAAGAAGACTCTAACCAAATTCCCATCATGATAATTGTGAGATATTTTCTAAACGTATTGATGTGGAAGAATGCTATTTTTGGATTCTAAGCAGGGTTCTGAATTTATTGCTGATCCTATGGAAATAACAGAAGCACAGGTGCATTCTTGTGTAAAATAAAACTACTTAGGGCAAAACAGTTATAAAAGCTGGTAGAACTTCCATTTGAATGTATGAAATATTGATGGACTCAAGGTCCAGGGAAGTGTCTTGCAGTGATTAGTTCAGTGAAGGACTGTGAATAGAGTAATTTGTCTCAAAACCTCTCATCTCCTCTGAGAGAGGGACCTTTGCAACATGATTTATGATTGCAAACTTATAAATACAAGATTGCCTTGGTTGTGAATTTTTTAATCCTTCAACCTCAGTTCCATGTCATGTGGTTCTAGGGTCGTATTTTTTCTTTGGTTTTATTCATAACATGGCCATAATTTTCTTGCTGACCTTCTATCAGAGTATTCATTATGTTTCAAAGGGCACATTGTCCTTCACTGCCTCATAACAGCAGAGGCAAAATAACTTAATGGTGGTGTGTATTTTGAGCAGTCATTGGGCAAAGATGTTTTATAAACATGACACAGTGCACGGTGCAACTGCTCACCATGCCCTGGAAATAATGAGTGTCTGTGATTTTTCAGCCTACAAATTATTTTGTGACTTATAGTTAGAAAGATCTGAGAATTAGCGAAGTTTTTGGTGTCTTTTATATCTAAAGTTCTCACCTTGATTGCTGCTGTAGATGTTCCTCCTTCTGCCTTTGTGCATATGAATGTTTGTAGGACTGAAAGGCTCAGCATCTCAGACACAGGCCGACTTTTGCTGCTGCTCTTCCTTTCTTGAGTGAGAGATGAGGTGATTTATTAATATTGAAGTTGTAGGGGTCTGAAGAGCACAACTCAGCTCTTGCTATAACCGTTCATCCTCACGTTTCACCCACAGAACTTAGAAACATTCTCAAGGTCACTCCTGGTTGCTGTGGCAGGGAGCACTCTGTTATCCCATGCAGAAAGGAAAACTTCAGCTGGAGAACTGGAAACACATTAAAATTCTTGTACAGGCACATATGTGTACAAAGAAACACACAAAACTGAGCGATACTCAGTCCTCTCTCCTGATGATCAGGCATTCCTGTAGAACATGGGCACTGTGCACTCAGCCGCAATAATATCTTAATTTTATTTTTTGGGGGTCCACCTCAAAGAATTTGTAAGCTTTTTTGCCTTTCTATGTAATTGTGCTTAAGGATTTTGTATTCAGCACTGTAAAGCTGCAAACTTTAACAAGTTAAAGAGTTTGTTACCAAAACTCAAGAGCAAGTTACTTTGGGATGGGGAGTTCAGGTGGAACAGGACCCTGTACCTCAGCATCCTTTGGGACAGCAGCAAATAACTCCTTTCTCAAAGACTGCTGAGGTTCATAAGGAGCTGATTTTGGCCACATAAAACTGATGTTTTTGAGAATGTTACCCTGCATTTATAAAGAAAAAAAATGTACATCCAAATCAGGGCTTCACTGCTGGTCTCTGCGAGCTATTCCATCATGTTTAACATTGCAGTCTTCCCAATGATTCCTTTGTTGTTTTTCATTCAATTGTCATTGTCATGTGCTCATGAATTTCAGACTTAACCCGCCCAACATTCGTGTTGATTTATGCAAGCACTTCTTTATTCAGGTGAAGCAGATGAGTGTGTTGTAGATCTTTCTTTTTGAATAGAGAACAACTGGAACAGATGGCAAAGGGCCTGAATTTCACTTCATGCTGCTTTTTTCCTGTCACATTATTCTTAGTGATTGATGTTTCATCTGTTTTGTGAATGTATGCATAAGAGGTTGAGAAGGTCCCACGCTATTAATTCATTAATTAATAACAAATGAACTACAGAGAAGCTTCTATGATGATCTGTTACAGGATGCAAGAGAATCATAAGATCATTAATGCTGGAAAAGTTGTCTAAGATCATTGAGTCTGGCCATTAACTCCACACTGTCAATTCCACCTCTACAGCATGTCCATAAATGCCACATCTAAGCACTGGCTTCAGGAAGAGAAAGTGGCCAATAAATGCATCAATGAAATCAGCAAAACCTCCACTGCAATTACTGACTCCGCAGCAGGGAAGAGTACAATGTTCTGGTTCTGAAAAGGAGCCCATCTGTATGTCTGGATCAGACCTAGTTTTCTCATTTACCTCGTATACAGAATAATGTATAGACTCACCTGTGGCTTTGCAAATGGGGCAGGAAGCAGGGACACTTCTAACTCCCTGTGGATGTGTACGGACTAGGGGACAGTGTCTCTGCTACAGCAACTTTTGTCTAGCTGGAAATAAAGAGTGTTGGACAGACAAACACAGCTTCCCGTACCTTTTATCCTGGATCTCTGATATATTTGAGATTGTTTCTTCTGTGCTGTCCTGGAGATAAAAAATCATGCAGAGATAGCAACTTGATGATTTTGTGCTGCAGTTCTGCACTGTGGGACAGAGATGGTTGATTCAGAGCATGGGGTGAGACAGCTTTTGCCATCTTAAAAAGTCTGAGACCTGCTCATCACAACCGTTTGTTTTGATACCTCTGTCCTTCACTATCCCACTGATGAAAAGTTTGGATTTGACCAAGCTTCTCCTTGGTTGTCTGCAGTTCCTGGGACTTGATCCTCATTAGAAGTTCTTACTGGTGTTAAGTGAGAATAAGTACTACACGAGTCTCTTTAGTGAAATACTTCAGGGTGGTATCCAGTGCTTGATTAACATTTGTGCTGATATGGTCCTTCTGGGTGTCCCATTTCAGCTGCAAGTCAAGGGCAGATAATTCCCAAGAACCAGCAGTTGTGATTCTGGCACTGATTTGTTTGGGAAGTGGTTCCTTGGTTGTGGAAGTAGGTAAGCTCTGTCTGAGAGACATCCTCTGGATCTTACTCATGAGCAGCAAGCTGATCTCCAGATGTCCTCAAAAGGTTCCTGCAGCTCTGTACCACATCTGGACTCTGTCTGTCTGTCTGCCCACGACTGCTGTCAGCTCAGTATCACTGCCGTCTCACAATGAAGCCTGAAGCTGGGCAGGTTCCATTCAAGTAATGGGCTGCTGAAAAATTAATCCACTCTGACAAATTAACAAAAAGAAGCTTTGGATCTTTCCCAGATCTGTGCTGAAAACACCATTTGAGCTAAGCAGTGTCAGCTCTCCGGTGTTAATCATAAGCACAAAAACATGGCATGGCCATCATTAAAGAGTCTGTTTTCCTGAGTTTTCTCATAAACTCTCTTCCAACTTTTCCACAGGCAGAGCCATGTACACAACTTAGTGGCATTTCCTTGTGTGTAGCAAGCAATTTATAATGCTCATCTTGAGCTTTAAGGGGAAAAAAGTCTTTTAAAGACTGAAGTGTAAAAACAGAACTAAGGAGCTGTGGGCACTACTTAAAGTGATCAGTGCTTTTGTTTAGGCTGAAAGAAGTGAAGTGCTCTGAATAATAACCTTGAAATTGAGCCGGTGCAGGGAAAATACTTTACCAGAGACTTACTCTCACTCTACAACTATTCACTCAGATCGAGCTTTGGCTTAGAGCAGTGTGTTGGAAAGTTTTTCATCGTTTTTCCCACTCCCTTCTTGTGAAGGGTCTAGAAGATGTGACCATAATGTGTTTTAGGCATTGCAGTGCCCAGCTCTTAGCTAACATATAATCTAGGTAAATTCACAGCCCTGAGCAGAAGTCTAGGTCTCTAACAAAGTGTCAGCCTGCAGCATCGCCTCCTCATCAGTTACCTTCTCTAAGACTCCATGTTCAAAACAATATTTATATACTCTGAGGACTGTCTGATTGTCTGACTTATGTTTGGTGCCATATGATGCTTGGCACCATCTTGCAAAGACTCAGAAGTTGATTGCTGTCGTCCTTGCCCAGGCATCCTCTGATCCTGCACCATGGTCTGGACAGAGGTGGTCACGTGTGCATATTTTGGGAGAAAAGTAGGAACTGTAGGGTCTTTGGATATTTTGCCCAAGTGTAAAAGAACCTCTGAAATGTGATTCAGCTCATCCTGAGGTACGTATCCAGGGCAGAACAGATTAGTTATTCTCTGAGGACTTTTCTGGCCCTTGAGACTTCAAGGCCTGGTTTGTCCCTGATCCAAGTACAGGAAGGCAATGCAACATCTCGGAATTTTGCTTAGGGTCAGTGAGAGAAACCTGAGGCTCTGGAAAACTTTGGATGGAGGTGGTCTAGAGAGAGCCCCAGGGCATCCTGAGGACAAGCAGAGTTAAATGTTCAGGGCAGAAACCTACTTCTCCCTGCAGCTCTTGCCCACTTTTACGTCACATTTTGTAGCGTGTTACCCCAGAGGATACTGAATCCAATGCCTTTGGCAAATGTTGCATTTGCATTAATATTTTAGCAAATGAAAGAGAGAAAAACTTTGTAGATGCTGCACTGAATCACCAGGCTGGTGTAGCAACATGGACTTTCTACATAAGTGATGTAATTAATTCTGACTAAATGAAGCTACATTTCTAATTAGATTTGAGTTTCTCCGTATCTCGTATTGCCTGGGCTTTTGGAGCAAGACGTTGCCATTTAGTGCTAAGGGCAGCTTCATCCTGCCAGAGAGGCTCAGGCTATGTTCTCTTCACACCACTTTGTTTTGGTTTATCTTTTACGAACACATTTTTTAAAGAGCTTTTTTTTTTTTTTTAGTTTAAAAACAATGAATAAAAGCTGCAAAAAAAGCAGTAAAAGCAGTAAAGCAAAAAAAAAAAAAAAAAAGGATTTAAGGTAAAACTGTCTGGATGAGAAAGCACAGCCTGCATGTGTGCTGAGAAGCAGTTTAAGGTTAGACATCTGCCTTGTAATAGGTTGCGTCTGGACACAAAATGCCAGCGTTCACCAGTAAGCCTCAAGAAATGCAAAGAGCCTAAGCATAAATTTTTTAAGGTCTTGTATAAATCATGCGTTTTATTTCCAGGTGCTTTTAGTCCTGAAAACAGATCTTCCCCCTCCTTTGGGAAAGAAACAAAACAAGACAAAACAAAACCCTAGAACATTCCTGTGGAGATAAAAAAAAAAAAATCATAGTACTTTATTAAAACAAAAAAAGTTATGGGAAAACCTCATTATTTCTGATGAGTTCTGGCACTGGAATTTCATAGCTCATTTTATCTAAAGGGCAGAAAATATTTCACCTTTGGAGGATTCCTCAGCTCTCAGTGTTAACTTTTCCTGAGGCACCTGTGAGCAAGAAGCCTTGTTCCTCATCATGACACAACAGACTGCAACCAAAGGAGTAACATGAGTTTTACAGGCAGATCCTCTCCTTGTGTCCTGCAGGGAGGGGAATCTCCCTGCCCTGACTTCCCAAGGATACTCTCCTATCCTTAGCTTGCCCTTAGCAGCTCCATCCATAGCAGCAAATAAAATGGGGGAGGAGCTGCCTTTGGCTCTGAGGCCAATTTGTGCCTTTTAAGCTTGTATTAATCCCTCTAATCCCCAAACCAGGATGGCTGCATCCAAATCACCCACTGCTCCCTGTGCTAACCTGTGCCTCATGCCCCGAGACCGGCCCAGGTCTGACCTATGCCAAGGGGAATGCAAATAATCCAACAGTGTGGATGGCTGAGTGGCACTTTTGAGGCCCATGTCCTCATTTCATTTAGTTCATTAAGACAGAGAATGAGTCCTGACAGGTCCAGAGGCAAGGAGGAGGCAGCAGAACTGCTCTGGATGCTCAGATATAATTCAAGCACTAATTCCTGTTCCTGGGGAATCTCTAAATGGAGAGGTGGACCCAGACCCCTTCCCTTGGAAGGATTTCATGTCAATCTAAGGCAGCAGCTGCTTGGGTGATTCTCCATCGTTGGGATTCTTCAGTGACCTGGCAAATTGAGTGTGACTCAGATCATCTCTTTTACCACCAGAAAATGAGGGGAGGAAACTGCAACCAGATGGGAATAAATGGGGAGAAATTCCCACGTCTTGATTTCTGCGACCCCTTGCAGTGAAAGGAAGGATAGAGGTGATACCATCAGGAGCTGTTTGCAGAATAAGCAGACATGAAGGAGTAGGGTAGGAGAACCCCCAGATGAGGTTTAGTTTAATCCCCAAAAGGGTAAAGCTCCTACTGCTTGGGGCATTGGGAACACATTTAACTGTGAAAGTGTTTAAATGAGTTAATCGTGGCTAAGCTCCTTGTTGAGGATTCAAAATCTTTTCGCTAAAAAGCAGATCATGTTAATCCAAATCAATTTCTCAAATCCACTTTTATTCAGATTATCAAACCTTAGGGCACATTAACTGTTCTCTAGCACATATGTGCAGGCTACATGGCAGCTCTCCCCTTGTTAAATCTTTTAAGCATCTGGATTGAGGGAGAAAGCAGTGTTTGGATTAACTGGACATTTCTCTCTCTCTCCTTCTATGTTCTCTCTTTTTTGGGATTGATTTTGTGTTCATTTATGAGGATGGCCTGGCACCTGATCTTTTGGAGGTGTCTTTGGCAGAAGGTGGATGAATCACCTCAATTTAAAGAATCTGTGAATCATGTGAATTCATAACTTGCTTCAAGCTTCCTTTTTACAATCAGGACAAATCCTGGAAGGCACATAATCCTGTTGAGCTGAGAACAGGCACTCAAACTCTGGCTATTTGAGATCTGAATCTGGATAGTCATCTTCTGGAACAGATAACACTTACAAGAGCTTAACATCATGTCCAAATATCTTTCATAGTTGGAGAAGCTATCAGATTTAAAGTTTTTTGAGGCAAATTTCATATTGGTTGGAAGTACTGATCTGGCTTCTTTTGAGACTCAAGTCCTGCAGACAGGGGAGAAGGACTGAAAATTTCCTTACTACCGAATGTGCTGCATACAATTTATTTAAAAGCAAATACCCAGACATGCTAAATAATGCAATGGGCTCATCCAAAACTCCCGTTTCTGGGGTCTGCATGAATAATACATACTAAAATAAAGTGGACAAGAATGTCTAAGTTTGTTTAGAACTGAATTAAGTGATTGCTGATAAATTAAAAAATATGGTTGTCAGTGCTGGTTTGGGAACTGAAATATCCTGGGACACCAAACAAAATGAATCACAAACATTCCATGTCCTGAAATAAGCATCTGCAAAATATCTGCATTAGCATTACTATTATGAATTTAGTTTGAAGAGACTTCCAAGCCAGAAGGGACCACTGGATCATTCACTTGACTATCTCCATAACACAGGGTGTAGAGTTACACTGAATGATTCCTGTCTTGAGCCTTCAGGCCCTGGCTGAGCCAAAGCAAAGTGAGGCAAAAAGAAAAGATGAATATTTGCAGTGGTTTGGATGAGAGTCAAGAGAGGAAAACTTGAGCAGTGGAGGGAGATGAAAGGTGAAGCTCCAGATCAGCCTCCGAAGGTCACTCGCCATATGTTGGTTTAAGGTCTAAGGTGCAGCAATTGAACTGCAAAGCAGTGAGGAAAGTATTTCTGTCTGTGCCCATCAGTCACACTGCTCAAGCTACTGTCTCTTCCCATCTTTGACTTACTGCTGGGGAGCCAATTCCTTCCCATGAGCCATCAAATGGGAACAATAAATCTGAATTGTTTCTGGGATCAATGGACAACCACATGCCGAGAGAAGGAAATCCTCTTAATTTCCCTTTCACTGAAGTCACATAGTCCAGATAAGTAGAAGATGAAATTAAGCATGGGACTACACCAGGGAGTTCAGAATAGGATGTGAGTTTCTCCAAAAAAATGGGAGTGTTTGGAGGCAGGCTGAGCCAGAGATGCAAGAAATGAACATATCAGGAAAAATATTCTGGATGTCTATTTTGGAAAAACGTTCATTGTTGACACAAATTGCCAGACTGACAAATCCTGCTGGTTCCACAGGATGTCCCTGCAGATATATCTCAGAAATGCCCCATTAGCTTTTACTTTTACTTGAGAGTTCCCTGCCTGCTCTGTTCCTCCCTGGAAGTTCTCACAGACAGCTGGGAATTGACAGGCCCTTTTGTGTTGTAGATACCAGGCTGAGACCCCACAGTCAAACCATTAAACTAAATCATCAAGCACCAGACCTCTTAATAGCTCATCTTGCTTCATTAGGTTTGAGGTTTAGTTGAAAACCACTAATGGAAAATGGAGATTAACCAAAAAAAAAAAAAAAAAGGAAAAAAAAGAGGCAGAAAATGGACATTTTTGCAGAGGCAGAAATTAGGGAGATCTGTTGAGAGGTTTCTTCTCTTTTTTTTGGAATCTAATTGGAGACGGTTTGCTTATCCTCGCATGCGTAGGTGGTCCAAATGAGATTCAGCTGCTCCTGGTGCCAGACTTGTATCCTGATTAGCTTTTCCCCTGCCTGGGCAAGGGGAGGGTCTGGCAGCTGTGGGGGTGTCTGTCACAACACTCTTGGGCTCTCAGTTTATCCTGCTACTTAATAGGACCCTGTAGTGGGAGACAATCTCGACTCAGCTGCAGCAGCAACCTGAATCTCCAAGGCAGGCAGGAGAACTGGGACTTTTATTTCTACCCTTTAGACAGGGAAGGGAGACCCACAAGATGAAAGCAAACTGTGTCCTGGACTGCATCCAAAGCAGGTGGGCAGCAAGTGAGGGGGAATCTGTCCCTCTGCTCTGCTCTGCTGAGACCCCACCTGCACTGCTGCATCAGCTCTGGGGTCCCAGCACAGGAGCGAGTCCAGAGGTAGGACAGTTCTGTGAGGCAAGATGATCAGAAGAATGAAACACCTCTGCTGTGAGGAAAGGCTCAGAGAATCTGGATTGTTCAGCCTGGAAAAGAAAAGGCTTCAGGTGACCTAATTGCAGCCTCCCAGTACCTGAAGGGAGCTGACAAGAAAGATGGAGAGAGACTATTTACAAGGGCCTGGAGTGACAGAACAAGGGGGAATGGCTTCAAACTGACAGACATTAGGTTTAGATTGGATATTAGGAAAAAATTCTTCCCTGTGAGGGTGGTGAGGCCCTGGAACAGGTTGCCCAGAGAAGTTGTGGATACCCCATTTCTGGAGGTGTTCAAGGCTGGGTTGAAAGGGGCTCTGAGTAACCTGAGGGGCTGGAACCAGATGATCTTTAAGATGTCTTCCAAACTAAACCATTTAAACCATTCTGTGAGCCTATGAATAGATAGGATCCAAGTGACTGGGAGGGTTCAGACCCACATTCCTGCTTGAAAACCAACACCTGATTCCCACTGGTATGTGTGGAAATTCAGTGCCTGGGTGTAATAGAATATAACATGCTGAAATATGCCCTGACCTGAGCTAACCTACAGAGCCCTGGCCCAGTGCCCCAGCAGCAGGGTCACTCTCTGCTGTTTGGTTAAATCCCATTTTCTGTGCACACAAACCCAATGCCTCAGGCACTCAGATACAGCTGTGCTGACACGCAGGTGCAGATCAGCCTAAACCTTTCACCCCTGCTTGGCTTCAGCCTCTTGTAGCCCTGAACCATCACATGGTCCCTGCTTACAAACAGGTCCTTTTCTTCCCCCTGCAAGAAACTTCTGTTCAGTGTTTGGTCCTCTGGACTTGCTGTCCTGCAACGCTGGTTCTGTTTCATTTCAAAAGCCAGCTAAGAAATATTTCTATAGTCTCCTGTTTATGCCTACCACAGTTTATTAAGTTATGCTTCAAACATTTTGGATTAGATTTGGGCTGCAAGGCATTACACAAAATAGGAGATTTTTGCTTGCTGAGTGCACAAGAGGATTTTTTGCTCGTGAGATTCTTTGTGATGTTTGGTGTGTCTCTTGTTCAGTTTATATTGATGGGCAAATATCCTGGTTATTTTATTTTGATGTAGATTGTTTCCTGGACCAACCCCATATTTTAACTCCATAATAAGAGAGTGGGTGGAAGCAAAGAAACTGATAAAATCTCCCTTGGCTGCTGGTGAATTTCTGAGATGTTTTCTTCAGCTTAAGTTTTGAGTTTTTTTTAATATTGTGGTTAGGAGTCCACATTCAGTGCCGCACTGTTTGATATTGAAGAAGTCCTGCCTGGGGTTTGCTTTGGTTAGAGACAGGAGGATGCCTGGAAGGCAAAGGGGAGGTTTCCCTGAAGTTCATGGATATGTCCAGTGTGCAGGGATCGTCTGTTCACATGGCCACACTGGAATGGCAGGGAGCTGACAACTATGTGTAAAATTTATCTGCCTTCAGGCTTGTGTTGAGGTTTGGACAACCTTTCTCTCAGAGCTGGACAGCTTGCATTGGGATGGCTACAGAGGATTCCTTGGATATTAGGAAGAAATTCTTCCCTGTGAGGGTGGTGAAGCACTGGCACAGGTTGCCCAGAGAAGCTGTGGCTGCCCTGTCCCTGGAATTGTTCAAAGTCGGGTTGAATGGGGCTTGGAACAACCTGGTCTAGTGGAAGGTGTCCCTGCCCATGGCAGGGGAGTTGGAACGAGGTGATCTTTGAGGTCACTTCCAACCCAAACCTTTCTATGGTTCTATGATTTGTCCCTCCCTGTGTTGAACCCCCTTTGCACAGACACCCTGGCCACTCAGCTGGCAGTGCCTGAGCATTCCTGGCATCACAAAATCCTGGCTTTTAGGGTAAAACAGCAGCCAAATTGGCTTGCTTTGAACACAAGGCTGTGATGGTAGAGAGGCAGCTTGGCTGTGCTGGAGGACAGGGCAGAGAGCACAGGTTCGCAAATTTTTCAGCTGGGCTCATTGTCTGACCTTGGTCAACATGGTTTTAGCACAGGTTGCTCCTGCACACTGCAGGGTGGAAGCCAAAACACGTAGAGTTCTTTGAGGCTGCCTTCAAATGCAGATGCACAAATACCTCTCTTGAATGCAGGCAACATGCATCCCCCAAAACTTGCTTTGCCCACCAAGCTCAGAGGGTCATAGCCAAATGTCCTTGCTGTGTGGGAGAAAGGAGGGCAATGGATGCAAGCTGTCCCCAGGCGTGGTGGCCTTTCCACAGGCTGCTCCTTTGGAGCTGGTGAGGTTCACAGAGCTCTGCTGGGGGCAAGGGGGAGGGGATACAAGCAAGGCTACCAGATGGGGTTGTGTAATGCTAAACATGTGCACTGATCCTTCCAGTTATTCACTGGAGAGCAGAAATGTCGTGCTCCTTGTGAGCCGGGGCAGGAGGGGCCCCACGTCTGAGCTGGAAGCAGAGCCAGGGCCCATAATGGAGTCCAGAAGAGGAACTTCCGTGAATCAAAGGCACACATGTTTATTTACAGCACTGCCAGCAGTGGGGAAGCCGCCCCAACAAGCTCATAAACATATTTACAGGGGTTTCACAGCAAGGTTTGTAAGAAACAATAAAGCAATCACTCAGCACCTCTGCTTAGGAGCTCTTTATGGCAAGAAGTCTTACCCAGAGCTGCGAGGCACTGGCTGAGTCACTGTTTACAAGGCCTCAGACCCAGCCTGCTTCGCTGAGCTTTATTGCTTTTCTCTCCCGGAAGTTTTCGCAACTCCCTCTGCTCCTGTAAGGAGCTGATCTGTTCTTTAACCCATCTGGGACAGGGGTGAGGATAACTTGGCTGCCCTTTCCTCTCCAAGGGGTGGAAAAGCATCTACCTCCTACATCTACTGTCTTTGAGTTTCCACATTGTTGCAGATGTGTGAGCACCACGTTCAGTCTCCTGTAACCAGCTGCTTTCCAAACACCAGCACCCACCAAGGAAGCCTGAGAAACCCCCAGGTGTTCTCCCAAAGACTGTAAATCCATGGCCCTTGGTGCTTGCATTGGTACTTTACCAAACATCTCACACCCACAGCACTTTCCTTCACATCTGGGCTCAAGAAAGAGAACCATATTAGACTATTCTAGTCAAGTCTTCAAGTCCAGGGGATGTTTTTTTCTCCATTAATTGTATTTTTGAGGGGTAGGTGATGTCAGAAGCAGAAAGCCCTCCAGGACTTGGCACCATGGTTACAAAGAGGGCCAGGAGGAATGGGTGGAAACTCTGCATCAGCACAAAGGAAGGGGAGCAGAAGAACCAAAGGGGAGGACTGCTTTCCTCCTTCGTCCATCCCTGAGCTGCTGGCCATCCAAGCACACACTGTGCTGTCACCTCAGCTTGGCCAGCAGCCTCAGCTGCAGCCGGGAGCCTGTGGAGCCTGTGCAGGGCTCCTCCCTCTGTAGGGCACGTGAGCTGAAAGCAACCCTGGTGGTATTTTTAGCAAAAGGGCACAGAAGTATGTGGGAAGGGTCATGAGTTGTCCTGTGGAACCGCAGCTGTTTCTCAAGACATCACGTAGGAGGGATGATGGTCTGGAGGAGGAATGCTGCCAGACTCTGGCATGGATGGAACCCCTGGGAAAGGGCTGGTCTCTCCACTGTCTTTGAGGACAAGTGCTTAGAATAAAAACAAACTGAAGGGTTAGTAGTCCCAAGCAAAAGGCAAGCTGGGCCCATTGCAATGTGGATATCTTCCATTGCTGAAACAATTCAGTGTCCTGTTCTATTTCATTTTGTTTTTGCAGCATGCAGCTAGTAGCATGACCTTTCTAGACCTTTAAAAATGGCCTGTGTGTGAAGAGGAAGAAAGGATTTTCGCCACGCTTTTGGTACTGACTGCAAGCTGAGGAACCATTGGGGTTATTGGGCTAGTGCTTGGTTTCCTGTGCTGCTTGTTGCTGCTCTTCTCTTTTTGGAGAAGAATGTGGTGGTGGCAATTCTTGGACCTAGGGCTGGAATCAGGGCAGGGAATTAGAGGTTAAGTGCAGCGTAGAGGCTCCAGACTTAGATAACTCCTGTCCTGGCTTTGTGAGTCATGGCCCTGCTGGGAATTTGGGTTCAAGCTCTGGGTAGTCTGCTCCAGCATCCATGGTTCTCTGCAGAGTCAGCTTATGGCATACTTGAACAGGGAATCACATAATCATTCAACTGGAAAAGGCCTCCAAGGTCATCTGGTCCAACCATTAACCCAGCACTTCCAAGTCCACCACTAAACCACGTCCCTCAGTGCCCCATCCACACATCTGTGAAATACCTCCAGGGATGGTGACTCAGTCTGTTCCCTGGGCAGCCTGATCCACTGCCTGACAACCCTTCCAGTGAAGCAATTTTTCCTATAATATCTGATCTAAACCTGGTGCAACTTGAGGCCATTCCCTCTTGTCCTATCCCTTGTTACCTGGGAGAAGAGATTGACCCCCACCTGGGTCTTGTGCTTCATCTGTTTTAGTCATGTGCAAAACCCTTGGGGGCTTCTTCATGCTGCATTTTGGAGCTGTTACTGCAGTTTCCAGCTAATAGTTCTTAGCTGACAACTAACATCCATGGAGTCACCTATGGAGGTTTGGGGAATGCAGAAAAAATGCACTATTTTAAAGTTCCTTTTCTGACTTGGCTTCAGGGTTTGAGGACATCTGTGGATGTCTGTGATTCCCAGTTTTCAAGTATCTAAGCAATTTGAGCAAACTCACAGTAAATCACCAGTAAAATACTGTTGGAGACACATCTCTTGTCCCTGCTCTTTGCAGGAGAGGTTGGACTAAATGGCCTTTCAAGGTCCCTTCCAAGCCAGAATGTTCTATGGTTTTATCAACTTGGAAGCCCTTAAATAAACTAAATGTGCCAGGAGTTCTAAGATGGGTATGGATTACAAGGAACAGACTTACATGCCATGTGGATGCATGCTCTTTGGGAAAACAACTTCCTATTAAATCCTCCTGAAAATGTCTAAAGTATTACCCGTACCCAGAAATGGTACAATTGTGTTTGGAAAAATGTCCTAAAATCCTGTTGGATTTTTTTTTAATGTTGCCTTTATTTTGAATTATTACTGATATGTTTGATTTGGGGGTTTTGCTTTCATTGCTCTGCCAGGGTTTCCCTTGTTTTCCTGCATTTCTCTTTGATTAGGTGCCAGCGAAGTGACAAGTGTGTTATTGATGTGATGAGTATCAGAGAGTATTAGATTTAAAACTGTTCAAAGGGTTTATATTCCATTATGAAATTTAGAGCATTGTATTTTCATACCAGAAGGGACTGAAAAAAAGAGGAAATTGTGAGAAATTTTTGCTAGAGAAAACTGTCAGCTGCTCCACCCTCTGCTGAGGATTCCATTCTGTTCTGAAAGAGCAAACATCTTCTATTGAATGTCATCAGTCAAGGATTTCCTTGGAGGCTGCCAATGCCTCCTTCAGAGCTTGAGAGCTGCTAAGAAGACAGTTCTGCAAGTATTGTCAAACTGGAGGTTCACATTTTACAATCATTTTTTAAAAGTCCCTATTCTCACTCTGAGAACCCTTGCAAATACTTTAGGACCAAGAAGACGTTTGGCTAAGCAGCCAAAACCACAAATCTGCATTGAGGCCATGACCCCTCAGGTAGCAGCTCGTTCACTCCAAGACTGTATGAACTGTGATTTAAATAAAAAAACTAACAACTTGCTTCCTGAGGTCTGCTGTGGCATTGATACATCCTCTCACCTCCTTGAAATGAGAGCACAAGCCAGACAAAAGTGAGAAAACACAGTTCCTCCCTGTGTATGTTTTCTGCAGAGGAAAAGAATCATTGTTGCCTAAATTCAGTTTAATCAGCACTCTGTCCCTTGGTTCCAGGCTTTGCTCTGTATCAGCCAACCGTAAAACCCTGAAGAGCAGGGAAAAAGGTTATTTTTGGCTTTTGAATTGCATAATCTTTCAGGTGAGGTGTTCAGCAGATGACGGTGCAGAGGGGGAAGCGGTGGAACTGGCTGTGCAGCTCATCCCACCGCGGAGCTGAAGCGCTGAGCTCGGGGAGCCCTGGTGTTAATGGGCTGTGGCACATAGGAAGTGAGCAGGGTGAATGATAAGGTCGGGATGTGGGGTCTGACAATTCCCTCAGGTGCCTGAAAGATCCAGCGTTTCTGCCTGAGCTGTTAAAGGGTCTGCTGCAGAAGACAGACTGCACGATGATTAGAACCATCTGTTCTTCACTCTTGCCACACCAAATTCAATATTAAGGACTCACAGGGGTTCCAACTGGGTCCAACCTCCCCTGTTTGCTGACATACACCACATGCAGCCTCCATTTCTAACCAGCTTCCTCTGGCAGCCTGTTGGTGGCTTGGGGCACATACCAGGCAAGGAGGGCTGTGAAGTGCTCTGCCAGTGTGTGACAGGCTACCAAGTAGGGCCAGTAAACTCTGCAAGCCCTGGGGAAGTGATGTCCTGTGTGACCCTGCCCAAATCCACAAAATCCTTAGGATAATGTCATTCATGGCTGGAGCTCCTCTTGCTTATGCCTGTCACAAGAGGGAACCCATGGTACACAGCTTGTTCATGGCCAAAGAAAGCACCTGGAAAATCTATTTCCATGTTTGACTCTCAGAGCCAGGAAGATGGGAAAGGGCCATATCTCTGTTTCCCAGTCTGCAGTGTCAGCTAGTCATAGAATCATAGAACAGTTTGGGTTGGAAGGGATTTTTACAGGACATCTAGTCCAATTCCCCTGCAATGATCAGGGACATCTTCAGCTAGATCAGGTTGCTCAAAGCCCCATCCAACCTGGCCTTGAATGTTACCAAGGATGGGGAGGTTTCTACCCCATCTCTGGGCAATTTGGGCTGATGTCACACCATACTCAATGTAAAAAACTTCTTCCTTATATCTAATCTAAATTGCCTCTCTTTCTGCTTGAAACCACTACCACTTGTCCTATCACGATAGGCCCTGTTAATAATTGTCACCACCTTTCTTGTAGACCCCCTTAAGGTACTGGAAAGCTGCTGTAAGGTGTCCCCAGACTCTTCTCCAGGCTGAACAACTCCAATTCTCTCAGCCTTTAATCACAAGTGACTGTGTTATGCCTCCTTTATTTAAAAAAAACCAAAAAACCAAAAAAACAAACACAACACAACAAACAAACACAAAACTAACAAACAAAACCCCCCCCCAAAAAACTCATCCCCAAAAACTCAACAACAAAGAAAAAAGAGGAACTTCACACAAGATGTCTAACTTTTTGGCTGCAGGAGGCAGCATGTCTGTTAGCATGGCTTTGTCCATGCACCAGTGTGTTTCTTCCATTTGCTGCCCACCTCAGGTGGTCCCTGCTGACCACACGCTGGGGTTTGTGCAAAACCCAAAAGCTTTTTCCCGTTTTGTGTTTGTCTGCCTGCCATGTCAGCACTTTCTGCCTCTGTGTTGCTGTCTTCTCCAGCAGTTCCCTGGCAGGGACATCCAAATAGAAAATCCTCTGCTCTGCTACTTGTGGAAATGCCCTGTGTAGTAGATGGCTCTGATCAACCTGCAGAACTGCAGCCTTTCAAGAGAAAAGCCTGCTCCCAGATGTATAAATGTGGATTATCTGCAGTCCAGAGGGAATAAAAAGCTGTTGGTCTGTGCTGTGCATCTTGAGGACACCCCTCAGAAGCCACCTAGACTCCCAGACATCCAAAGGATGGAAACCACCACTGCAGTGAAATGATGCCAAGCAGATTAGGAAAAAATTAGAAAATATCAAAATCCATTGCTTAGAGGCAGGCATAGAGAGCCATATGCAGGGATCTAAATGAGTGATTGCACAGTTGAAGGTATTGAGCATCCAAAAATGAAAGAGGATGATATAAAACTGATGTGCAGATTTGAACAGAGCTGAACACCTACTTGATCGTGCTCTTACCTGCTAAATCAGAGTTTCTATTGCAAAAGAATTACTGTCCCCAGACTTAATGCACATTAATCAACAGATCTAATTACTCAGTTCCCCCAGGTCTTATTAAGAGCTAAAAGCAGTTTTCAGCAAGTTACCAGATTGACAAGGCTGTTGCTCTGACAGAAAACATGGGACACTGTTTCCTAGCTTAGATAGAATAAAATCCATGATTTTAATTATTAAGTTTTACCTGCTGCATTATTTCGTGTAGTTCAGTGGTTTAATAATAAACAATTTTCCCTGTTTGGTGATCCAGGCTTGTCACTGAGAAGTGGTAAAATTAAAAATGAGTGAATTCTAGTTAGACTGAGCATCTTCCAACCTGCCTTGAGCTCTCCCCGACTTACTGATTTAAGAAAACCACTCATTTATGGTGGGGTTTAGATCCAGCAAGAATGACTAGCTGTGCCTCTGAAGCAATGCAAATTAAAATAGGTATCTGTAGGGACAGCTAATGGCTATGTCAGCTCTCATTTTCCTGGAGAACAGGATTTTCCCACATCACCTTTTTTCTGCCCAGCTGCTTTGAATTAAAGCCAGCTCTTCAAGAGCCCATTTTTCTCTCCCTGGTACCAGAGTAAATCAAAAAGCTAACCCTGTTAATGTCACTGGTGTAAAATTGGAGGAAATGAGAGAAGAATTAGCCTGGGAAAAATCTAATTTGCTTCTTGCGCTCTGTCTTTCCAAGTTCAATCTAGATTAAAAATATTCACCAATGTATACAAATGGGAAACCAGCACAGCACACCATCTGTCTGGGAGTGGAAAAATCAGGACTTTTCCCCTACCTCCCAGTCTTACTATAAAGCAAGCAAAAATGGACAAGGCACTTCACCAGTTTCTCGCTAAGAAAACACAACAGAAAAGCTGCACAATACCTATGGATTGCAGTTCAGGAATCTGGTACAAGCCAGGCTTTAGAGTTAACTGAAACCTGGGACCTGCAGGGTTAATGTGTGTTTATATATGCACCACAATCTGTCATTTTAGTTCTCTTCCATGCATATTTGCTGTGACCCACATGTACAATAGAGCTCTTTTCAAAGATGACATAATGTAGTGTTTTGCAAAAA
>VZTJ01002120.1:542538-630238 GCA_013397795.1 Orthonyx spaldingii | reverse complement strand
AAAAAAAATAAAAAAAGGGGTGACAGTTTCCTTTTCATCCTGCCAATGGGAAACGTGTCTTAAGTGCTTCAGCAAATTACTGCCTGGAGGCAGAACAAGCTCTTTGTAATACTTTGGTGCTAAAACAGGTACCTAGTCATCTATCCAGCAGGGTCTCACATAGCTGTATCCTCTGGAGAGAGCTGGATGCCTTTGAACTTTCTTTCCCAGCAGTGCTGCTGTGTGGAGTTACACTCTAGGATGCCATTCCCCTCTCAGGAGGTCTGCTACAGCTGCAGCACACGCTTTATGGGTTCTGCAGAAAGAAATAGTCCCCCAGAAAGTACAGTAGCTACATTCAGGTGGGTATTTTGGTAGCCTGTGTATTCTCCTGCCAGCCACTGACAAATGTGAATGCTGTGGTTGTAACAGGGCACGCTCGGTGCTTCTTTCTCTTTATCAGGAGCTTGACTGCAATAAGTCACATTTTCGAACAGAGTTTGGGTGAGCTGGAGAGAGGAGGGTGACCAATATAAGGGGTTTAATGCCTTCCATGAGGTTAAATGCAGGGGATGCTTGACATGGAATCCATACGTTTAATGCCACATCTCTGTGGGACGAAGCAGTGCTCCTGAGCAAGAGTCACCCTGGGGACTGGAAATGCACAGACTGGACCCAGACACTTCCAAGCACTGAGTCACACAAACTCATCAGGTCTTGTCTGCTTCATAAAAAGTGAATTTTCCTGCAAAGCAGTTATTCAGGCAGCTGGGCTAGGGTGCTCTTTCTCCAGCCTGGCCTCACACTGCATGTGATGGATACAGCCAGAGGGAATGGGATTGCATTTACCAGAGCAAAGTTAACCCATGGGACTACATCATATCACAATGGAGAAGAACCACCCAACCTGTTCTTTCTGATGGATTTGTGTAAATAAATACCTAACTTGGAAAAAAAAAGATGCTGAATGAAGTGAAAATGGTCTTTGAAGTCTCCAAGGACAGAGTTGTTTCAGCAGTTGTGATCTAAGTACATGACTGGGGCAGAGTTTGTGGACAGAGATCTTAACTGGCCCTGCAAGATTTGTCTCACTGAAAAATCACAGCACTTAACATTCCTGTCAGTAAACCAGCCCTGATCTCTCATTACTGGGTCACAGAGTGGGAACGAAAATCCTTTCGTCTTGCTGTGGCTCACCTTGCTTTTCCGAGTTTTCAGTGAATTGCTGAAGTGACCACATGTGCAGCCTTAGTGATCTCTACAAACCATCCCTTGCACAGCTCATGGAACTGAGAATTGACTCCACACTGAGAAGAGTTTCTGGATAAGTTGAGTTTCTCTTTGTCCCACTGTGTCCCGTACCAGAATGCATTTCTCAGGGAGGGAGAGCTGGGTTTCTGTTTGCTTTGAAACTGCACTTTCTTAACCCAGCCTGGATTCAGTAGGGCAGGTTATTTAAGCTTTAGTTTCCATGTATGGATTGTTATTATGATCTTTTTAAGAGCTCTGAAAGCTTGTCAGTGTTTTCTGATATTTTCTCATAAAAGTGTTGGTGCTCCCACTCTCCAACATTTTGCACAGAATAAATTCATAGAGTCACAGAGAGGTTTGGGTTGGAAGGGACCTTAAAGATCATCTGGTTCCAGTCAAAGTTCTTAAGTGTTAGGTGGTTTTCCCAGTTCTTGAATCCATGGTCCTTTTCTGTGCTTGCTGCCTTTGCTTTTTCAACATGGTTTTAAAGCCAACTGTGTGCCGTGTCCTATCAGCCATCTCTGGATATCTCTCCTTAAATACTTGCCCACCAGATGAAGATATCTCCACTCTCCTGTTCAGACTCTCTCGAGTTTTAGCAGACCATCTAATTAAATCTCACAAAACTTCTATCAAACCAATTCATGTTAGAGCTCTGTTTTCATGTGGTTAAAATGTGGGTGAGCAAGTGACCTGACCAAGGTAGAGGCCAGACCGGTGCCTAGCGGTCCCTCCTTTCTGGATTAGAAGGCAGGGTTGCCCACATGCACTTTTGCCTTGAACTCCAGCCAAGTGACACGTTCAGTTCAGAAACAATCTATTTTATTGCTTTCCCATGTAAATAAAAGCTGCATATCGCCACTGGGTGACAAGCAATTTCCTCCTACTCCCCCACGTATAATAAAGGAGAAAAATTGCAGATGACATCGCTGCAGAATGACATAGAAAACAGCAATTTCTGCATTTCCCAGGGGAAAAAAAAGAAAGATTAGGGAAGAATGTGCCTCCTTGCTAAAACTGCAGCTGCACATTGCCAGTGCAATGCTACACTTCCAAATTATTTCTTGGAAAGAAACCTTAATTTTTATTGCCTCATAACACCTATGGAAAGAAGGGAGAGGGATCAATGTTGTGGCAAAGTGCACCCCTTAGTGGGTATTGTTGCAGCCACCATCCCAGGCCTGCCTGGGAGCTCTGAACAGGTTTTTCATGCTCTCTGCTACTCACCGTGATGTCCAGACCCAAAAATCTGCAGACCTCAAACCTGATTCTCCGTCTTCTTCTCCTCTGGGTGTAATAATGTGTCAAGGCAGAACAAGTCTACACAGAGATGAATGTGGGGGATTCAAGTGTGAAGCCCGTGGGTCTCACTGAAGTTCCTCTTCAGGCCATCAAAGAAAGCCTCAGCCACTGAAACTGGACTCTGAGCCACAACGGAGCCATCTCCAGGCCAGGATTAGTTTGGGTCAGAATTAATCTTTTCATTGCTAAAATGCATCTACCACTCCTGTGTGCTGGGAATACAACGTCCTTCAAGGTTTGCCACAACAAAACAATGCCATTCTTTTCTATCTGTGTCTTGCCTGCATTGTGCCTGGTACCCAGAGCAAACAGATGCTATTTAGTTGCTTTGGAAGTTTTAAATGTTTTTCATCTCACCTAACTTTAGATGTCAACCATGCAGAAACTCATGTGAACTGCTTAACTCACATATGAACTATTTGAAGAGAGGGTCCTGGTCCAGTACCTGGAAAGACATGAGGTTTTTCTGGTGGTGCCAGCACTGTTCTATTTAAGATACTTTCATTAGGCCAGGAGGAACCACCTCTGTTTCCTTCATTTGAATGTAAAATATCTGCAATTATTTCAGATAACATTATCTACAGACAAATCTTGCTCCCTGTCAGTTTAATGTTCTTGTATTATTTGCTTTAAATTCCTCTGCGAGGGGCCACTCAAGACAATAAAGTATGGCAAAAAAATAAAATACAATGGAAAAAGGAGGCAAGAGATCAAAGATCTTACAACAGAGGAGGACATTCAGCTATCCCAAACTGCACTCAATTAATTAACAAAAAAAAAAAGCAAAAAAAGCTATGTTTTCTGTCCCCGTCTTGTCTCTTGACCATAAGGCAGCACAGTCTCTGCCAGAGTAGCCACTGAGGTCTACCTGCAGCTGGATGAATCCCTCTCCACCACAGCCTCGACCTTAAAGCAAAGTAAATTGCATTAATCCAGGGAAAGCCCATGGCTCCATCTAGAGGGAAGAAGGAAACACTGGAGCTTCTGGATTGTGATGTTTTATCTCCTGCCGTGAGGAGTGCTGTTACCTGCAGGATCAGATGGACACGGAGATAGGCTGGAGGGAAATGGGAGGGCAGGTTTTGAGGCTGGAGAGGGGGGAGAGGGAAGTGTGAGAGGAATAAAATAGATCCAATTACTTTCTCTGTGGCTGCCTGCAATCAATAGTGCAGTGGCTCAAGGATTAGATTTGAAACAATCTGTCTGGAGATGATGGAAATGTCGCAGGCAAGAAAATATCCATGAAAGTCGTCCTCTGAAGATGTGTCAACCTCTTGAAAAGTCTGGACAGTCTCTCTGTATTTTTCCAGCTCTTTCACCTTCAAAAACTTACCAAAAGAATTGTGATTTCCTCCAGCAATCCTTCCCACCTGTCCTTTGGTGACACCCATACCCTGTTGTGGCCCTGTCCGTGCCTTGTATGTTCTCCAGGGTACAAAACATATTTTCACCTTTCTAAGAAGCTCTGTTATAATGAAACACTGTGGCTAGACCCCAAAATTAGATGTTAGGGTTCTACAGTGTGAAAACCAGTAACATTATCAGGATCAGCTGATATCTTGTGTTTGTGTCCAGTTTACAAATGAGTGGTGCCATCTGTGCTTGGCTGCTTGTCAGAGCTTGTGCAGCTCAGGATGAAGGTTGTCACTGAGTTATCCTGCACTGTGACATTGGTCATCCTCAGAGCTGTGCTGTGCTTGGCTATTGCACCTAAAGGTGCTGTGGGATTCTGCTTACCCCTGTGTAGGTTCTGTCTGCAGCCCTTTTCCCATGGCAATGCCCCTGCTCTGGTGTTTTGGGAAGGACCCAGTGTGGGCCCAGTTAACCAGGAGAAGCACAGATCAGGGGGGTGCAGGTGTGTGTGGGTAAGCTCAGGATGCTTCAGCCCCATCCACAGCCAAAGTGAACCTCTGAACCTGGCAAGGTTCATGTTGTCCAGAGCTTCTCTGCAGAACTGTGTTGGTGAAGCTCGAGCCTCCCATCCCCGTGATGCCCAAGAGACATCACAAAGGGCGGGTGCAGAGGGCAGAGCTCTGTGCTCCTGCCTGGATCCATCTCCACACATCAGCCCATCTCCAGCAGGTGCAGTGGGGGTGAGAAAGCCAAAGGCCTTGTCTGTGAATAGACCGGGGTCCCTTCTGCTGGCCAAGTTGTGGAATGGAGAAACCACCTCATCACAGGATGGTGAGGAGGCTGCCAAGGCTCAGAGAGGGTGGTAGCTGTTCTGGGGGTCTTTTCTGCATCGCAGGAATCCAAGTCACACCTTCATGGTGGCACCCCAGCTTTCAGCCCCCGTGTGCTTTTTGCTGGTGCTGGCCTCCAAAAGCTCTGACTGAGTGGAGCAACATCCCAGACACACAAAAACTCTTCAGACATCAAATCATAGAATCACAAAGGCTGGAAAATTCCTCCAAGATCAAGTCCAACCTTTGACCAAATACCCCTGTGCCCTCTAAACCACATCATTACGTGCCACATCTGCTCATTTTTGGCACACTTCCGGGGATGGAGACTCCACTTCCCTGAGGAGCCTGTTCCAATGCTTTACCCCTTTTACAGTGAAGAAATTTTTCCTAATATCCAACCTGAGCCTCCCCTGGCACAGCTTGAGGCCATTGCTCCTTGTCCTATCAGACATCTTCCAAAGTATTAAAGGGAGAAGGGAAATTGGTAGGATCTGGAGGACTCTCCCTCACTGTGCATTTATCTTACATCGATACGGTGATGAAAACTGAGGCTGCAGTGGTGAGGCTGCATCACCACACGGTGGCATGAGCTCTCTTCGGCAGCTGTTGGCAGCCCTGTGTAGCAGCACCGGCACTGGAGCTGCCGCGCCACCAGCACAGAGCATTTGGGTGTCTCTTGAAAAGCAAGGATGGACTTTGCAAAGACACAGGCAGCTGCAATCCCAGTCAGAACGGTGGTTCCACTTATCCCTCACTACAGAAGTGTGCAGAGACCCCAGTTCTGAAAGAAAGTACTGAAGACCACAGAAATGTTGCTGAGTCAACATGAAATGTTCTGGTGTGTGTGTGCAGTCAGATCTCTTCTGCACCTGCTCGTCAGTGATACGTTCCACACCAGGAGAATTATAAATATATTCATTACAATCCTCCGTTCATTTGTTTTGGTTTCATTCCCCCATAGCCTTGCTGATGCAGGCAAGAGTCTTTTGAACATGTGTTAAACAGATCTTTGCACAGAGGGGTTTTGCTGGTTTGGGACCCCTGCAATGTATGTGTCAAATGAGGAGACAGAATCAGTAAAGCTCAAGCTGCTGAAGGATGTTGTAAAAGTTTTAATGCTGGAACTAGTGCTGATCTTTGGCATCTGTCTACTGAAGATGATTTAGAGATAATCCTATCTATCATTTTATTTTGCGATGCTGCAAAAAACGTCACTCCATGTGTTCAGGACGAGACCTGGCATTTTTTAAATGAGAAAGTGCAGTTTCATCAATATAGAAACTTTCCATAGGAACATGTCGATTCCATTACTTTATACTCAGAAAAAGCACACCAAAGCCAATGTTCTCAATTCCAGCTATCATTGGCAATGTTCTTGGAATGGAACCCTGCGATTTTTTCTATTTTCCCAAATGATTGGTTCCTAAATCACTTCCATTTAGATGATTTCAGTTAAGTTATAAATTTAACAGTATTTGTTAAATCTATTTGCCTTTGTAGGTAGGCTGTAATGAAAAGAAGAGTGTTTTTTAAGGGTTTGATTCCCAACCAAAAGGGAGGGAAAGAATCTTTTTCTTTTGCAGCTGAAAAAAATCTGTGGTTTTGAAGGCAGTTTTCATTCTGAGACTGAAACTGTGATGAAAAGTGTTTGATGAAGATGGGGTGTGTATTACAGGGCCTGAGAGAGCAAATCACTCTTCCTCC
The DNA here is from genome assembly GCA_013397795.1 of Orthonyx spaldingii. NCBI lineage: Eukaryota > Metazoa > Chordata > Aves > Passeriformes > Orthonychidae > Orthonyx > Orthonyx spaldingii. Next base: position 623,816 of record VZTJ01002120.1, on the reverse strand, counting down.
TGAACTCAACAGCAGCAGAATAAAACACAGCAGGTTTCAGGACTGTGACCACTCACTGCAAGCACTCAGCAAATCTGGGAAGTTGGAAGGGACCCATTTTTCCAACTATGTAACCACAGTGGATGTTCAGACAGGTTTGTTCTTAGCTTTGTTAGGAAATATCTGCTTCTTTTCTGCTTTACATTAGCCATGATCTTGAATCCAGGTCCAGCCAGCCATCATCACCTTTCCCCTTGCACTCTTTCAAAGCTTCATCACATTAAAACCCCCCTGTAAAATTCATGTGTTTGCTGGCTCACCAGAGAAGATGACTTGGAAGAAATAGACTACAAGTAAATGCACTGAAAGAAGCAATTATAAAGCAGTTCAGCACCATTGCAGAACTTCTTCCAAGTGCAATTCTTCCCGCATGAAAAGCCTATGATTAATGGATTGCAAAAATATCATCATGTTATACTCCTGTGTAATAATAACAGGACCTGTGGAAAGGTTCAGGTGATGCTGATATTGCCTTGGAACAAATATAAAGTAGGTAACACACAGGAGTCCATTTCATCCTATTTTTCATGATTGTGTGGATTTCTACAAGGTTAAAATGTAAGAATAACAAGCCAAGCCAAACACTCATCAGCCATAGCTGCAGCTAGTAAATTAAGTGGGGCCTGTTCATTTTCACATGGCTAATCCTTCTACCTCCCTGCTCCTCAGAAGCAGTGGCCATATCCAGACTTTGCAACATCAGGGATGGTCCCTGGTCTGTGCTAATCCATGCACAGTGCAAGCATATCTCTGGTAGCAATAAATAATAAATGTTTAGGAAGATAAAATAAAAAGAGAAGAAATGCTGCGGGTATTTCCCCTGTTGAATTCACCCTGGATCTGGCAATCTGTGGTTTAGTGATATAAGGAACAAGATGGATTTGGTACCTCCTTCATGTTTGAGTCCTAAACAGACCTGCATCCAGGTTAAAAGTGAAATTGAATGCTGAGTCTTTAACAACAAGCTTGTTGTCATGATTAAAAGATTATTTTCCTATTTACTGAGAGCTATTGGCTGGGTGTCACTTTTGCCGCTCTTCCTTCTAGAACCACTGGCCATGTCTGTGTCCGATGGCATCCATGTGTTTCCCTTGGCAACACTGGTGTCCAGACTGTCACCACAACCTCTCAGGATTACAACCCTGTGCTTGTTGAGGAATCCTGATCCAACTGCATCATTCAGTTCTGTTCAATGAGCTCCTGCAAACACTTTTCCCCCCCAAAATGCTGCTGCTGTTATAACACTTGATTTCTCTTTGAGTTCCTTTCTAAGTCCAGGCCTTCCTTCCCAGTGTCATGGTAGGCACAGGGGAAAATTAAAGGAAAGTGTGAGATTTATTTACAAACAGGTAGAAGTTAAATACAGAAAGGGGAATGGAGTCACTGCTCTACTGCCAACTTGTATATAAAGAATTCCATGTACAGTGGAAGACACATTGCACTTGTATGTTGATTAAGCAGGAAATATTTATTAGAGTAGTGTTTTTGAAGTCCTCCTTCTCTCTTAGATGTAGGTGCCTATACAAAAGTTAGATTCATGTACCCAAATTCTGCTTTTGGATGCAGACAAGTTGCCTCATTTTCCATTTGAGCAGAGAGGAAATAGAGAAAGGAGCCTGGTTTTTTATAAGAACTATGATGGTTATTGTTTTCAGCTACGATGGAGGACATCTGATCTCCTCAATCTGAAGTTCTTCAGGCTCAGCAAATCCTTTTTCAGCTAGAAGTGTCTGAACCAGCCACCTATTAACTAAAAACACCTGCAGGAACTCCCTGCTTCCTACTATTTGAGACTATGAAGACAACACCACAAAATTAATGGGGACAGACAGAGGGAGAACAAGAAGTGAAAATTTGGTCAAGAGGCATGACTGGGAAATGCCAAGGTCTGCTCTCTGCTCCCAGGCTGTTTTATTAAAGATTTTGAAATGAAAATGCATGGAGCTCCTTGAGGCTCCTGAGCACAGCTAACAGAGGCAGCAGCCAGCAGATGTGGCATCTTGTGCAGCAGCCTCTGACTTCTCCTTTGGGAGATTTTTTTGGGGGACTGTGGCACAGGAACCCTCTGAGTGTGTCTGCTGCTGCCAGGTAAGGACAAGGACAAGGACAAGGTCAGGGGAACCACAAGGCTCTGGGACTGAGGGAGCTCTTGCAGCTTCTGCAGAGAAGAGTCAGCTGCCCCTGGCCCAGAGTGCCTGGAGGCTTTGATTCAGCTGCCACCGAACAGGGGGCATCAGGCAGCCTTTGAGCTGCTCTTTTCTCTAGGATGCATTACATTATGTGCATCCAGATCCACACAGAGAACCCTTCTTCCTTGCCCTAGGAAGAACCAGGTTGTGAGGCATAAAACACAGGCTGTGCAAGCCATAATCATGCAAGAAATCCTAATTATCATGCCCTTTGTTCTAATCAGCTCCTGACTCTTACAGAACCATGAACACAGATGGGTATAGATATATACCTCTCTCTGCTTTGCAAGTGTTTGAATCTTAACCTTTGTTTTGATATCTTCTTGTAACAAATGTGCAGTTCTTGAGTTGCCCTGTTTACTTCTAGGTGACCACCAATGCTCAGTTACTCTGGTCTGTGGTGAGGGGGAACATTACGAATGTCTACAAAATGACACTGCTGACTTTAGCAGATGTCCATGTTTTGTAGTTGGTCCAGAGATGGCATTTCTCATATTCAGGAGGACTCAGTTCATATCATGAATTAGTGATGCTATTGTACATTTTACAATATTTTACATAATTAAACGTGACGATGCCATTTGATATGGACAATTAAGCTCATATTTGTGAGCAAAGTGTAATTAACAGTATAGACGCTGTGCCATTTTGGAATTTGCTTTCAGTGAGTCTAATTACTTCACATAGCTAAAACACATTTGAAAGTTTATCTTTAATTTAGTTCTATCCTTTGCAATTAAGCCTTTTAAGACAGCTAGATTAGAAACAGAATGTTAAGACATGAAGACTGCTAGAATGCATACCGGAAAGCTTCCAATTTTTAGGCTATTTCAATAACAGATACTGCAAAGAAATTATACCCTTTGCAGAAAATGCATTTTATGACTTTACAGAGAAACATTTTTCTTTGGAAGATCCTGGGGAAATGTACTTCCTGAGTCATATTCTATGTCCCTGACTTCTCTGTACATCTAAATGTTTCTTTGAAATTACTGAAAGATTTATCTCAAAGTTGCACCAAACTTGTTTTCCTAAAAAAGAAGGGATAGCATCTACAGCTGCAGTGATAGTTCATGGATGAAACCTTGGGGTATTTTACAGCTATATGTGGAGTTTTAAATTAAGCACTGCCAGGGGCTGGGCATTGGGACTTGATTGCCCCATACATTTAGGGAAGACCCCTAATACTTCCCCTGTGATTTCTTTGCATGCTGAGGAGTTGTTATCTGCTGTATATCATCCATAATAAGCAATTTAGTTGCATTTACCCATTTATTTCCTCCTTTTTTTTTTTTTTTTTTTTTTTTTTTTTTTTTTTTTTTTTTTTTTTTTTTTTTTGTTTTTTTTTTTTTTTTAAATAAAATGAGAATTTAATAGCATGTCTGTGGTCATACTGGGCCACTTAAGGCAATGTCACTAATTAGTTCAGAAGCACAGGTGTCAGCTGCCTCTCACAACAGTGGCCATCCTTACACAGTCAGCTGATGCCATAGGGCTCGATAGTTTGAAATGCAAGGCTGTGCCAGGAAATGCAGGGCTGTTGATTCAGCTCCTCCATGAATTTTAGTCTCAATATTTCTAAGTTAAGGCATAGCTGAGAATGGTGTTAAAAAATAATTATCTATTGGTTTTGTCTTACATAATATTATTGAAAAATACAGGCCAGAGTCTTTCAAATTGTGAGTTTTAAGCAGAGGCTCAGAGAGTCAGAACACTGTCTGTCCACCCACTGCTCCAAAGAATGCTTGTAGGAGTGCTAGTCTGATGAATCTAAATGTTTTCAGTTTAAATGTCTACATCTGAGCTGATTTTCTAGGTTTCTTTTATAGATAATAGAGAAAAGCAAGTACTTCCAATCTCCTTCCTTCTGACTTAAATCCCTAAACAGCTCAGATGACTCACAGGCCATTAAGTGTGCATTTATGAGAAAACAGCAGAAAAATTAACTGAGAAAAACTAGGCTGGAGCTGATTCCTGGATGTCATTTAGAGCACCCCTCTGCTCAAAGCACGACTAACTGCAGAGTTAGATCTGGTTGCCAAGGGCTCTCTGTGAACTGTTTTTTTCTGGCCTAGAAAAGGGAGTGATTAACTCAGATGTGGATGCTCATATTGCACATGTCCTCATACAGGCAGAGGAACTCTTTCCCCTCTGGCTGTTTTTGTGTGTGTGCTTGATGAGTGCTCAGATGGCCTCGCCTTCTAGCAGCTGTCAGGAACATCTGGAGCACAATTAAAAGTAGAAGAAAAACTGTGATGCTAAATAAAGAAAAGCCATATATCAGCCCACCAGAAAGGTGTACAAAGTTGAACTAGTTCCATAACAATTCACCAAAGAAACACCTCTCTCTAGAGAAGTCACGTCCAGACCTTTTCCAAATGCACTTGGCATGTCAAGTGCAAGGATTTAGGAGTGTGATTGCATTTGAAATTTAAACGAAATTTAAACAGTTTGAAGTTTAGTGTCTGAATTTAGCCACTGACACAGGGGTGTGTCTAGGCCCTCCAGGTATCTTAGCTGTGCTGGAGGCAGCAGAGGTGAAGACATTTAGGTGCCCAGTGATTGGGGCTGTGGCATGAACATGTGTCTCATGTCATTTAGGATGCCCTAGGATGTCCTATCTATTATTCCAGAAGGAGAAGTCCTTCCTGTAGGTCATGTCTTGTGCCACAAACGCCATCTGTGCACTCCCTGGTGTCTCCCATGGCCTTCCATGGTGCTGGGTGTCTTCGAAGACCACCTAAGGTGTCTTAATATTGAATTGTGTATATTTCCATCTACCTGCCAGGCTTTTTCAGGTGGCATCTATCATAAGAACCATTGTTTCTCTGAGAATTGAAAATTGTCCCTGAAAAATGGTCCCTCTGGATTATCCACAATCCTCGTGCAAGCTGCAGGGAAATGCACAGAACAGAAAGGTTTCCCTCCTGAGACCGACACAGCTAAGCAGGGTGTCGTAATAATGGAACTGAAGTCCTTAGGGACCTTCCACTCTTCCATGGGAATTAAAAAAAGGAAATGAAAGCCTTAGTGAAAGCATCTGTGCAATAAAATAAAGCAGATATCAGTGCCATTGACAGTTTTACCTGCTGGTTGTTGTGGGTCCAGTCCCTTTATTGCTTTGAGTCTTCATTTGCCCTTAAATTAAATTGAGGTGACACAATTTCTAAAGGATTTGAGAGTCTTGAATGGCAATGATGTGTAAGAGCTGAGGAAAATTGTTTAATGCTTCAAATAGGAAATTAGGAAAGATTTTAGTTTGAACTACTGCTAGATCTTTTGAAAAAAGAAATTTCTGAAAAAGAAGTATCGGGGACATGAAAGGAAACTATGCTACAAAAGTTTTAGAAAAAAAATAGGGAATCATCAAACAACCAGGAGAGCAAAGGCAGTCATATGACTCCAAGTAAATAAACCACACAGTTAAGTGAAAAAATTCAGCTCATTGTTTAGCTCAAAATTTTGCTTGTCTGCTTATAAAGAAATAATAACTAAGTTTATTTATAAAAATATTAATAGGACTTGATTGCAGACATGACATTTCCATGCTAACTTCTCATTATATTTATGAATGTGCAAAACTCTGCTGGATTTTTTACAAATCTGGATCAACAAGAACTGGTTTGAAAGAATAAAAGAAGCAAGATGCACTAGCAAAATATTTCAAAATTTTTCACATTAGGGCCTCCACCACACTCAAATATCTAAAGTACCTGGTCAGTTTTGAAGAGCTGATTCTTCTCCATGAAATTCAGAAGTAATTCTGCTGACATTAATGGAATGAGATGAGACACAGTTTTCACCGGATGAAGTATAGGACCACATTTTTATACACAAAACATTTTTTTTTCACTTTCTTCAATTGCATAATTTAATTTACAAAATGGTAAGACAATCATAGAGAAAAGGTTGATGCATTGGCTGGATGAAAGCAGACAGTGAGGTGGATTGAAAACTGTCTGAATGTCTGTGCCCAAAGGGTGGTGATCTGTAGAACAAAGTCTAGCTGGAGGCAAATAACTAGATTTTTCCTATTTTCAACACACATAATTAAAAACATATAAAGAATCCTACTGAAATCAGTCAATATTCCTTCAGTATTTCAAATTAGACATGTTTAAGTGTTTCAGACGAAAGAGCAATTCCAGATTAATGGGAAGATAAAGCTCAGCTGCACAGTGACACTTGGACAGGATACGGAAAAACTGCCTAATGAATTTATTGTGGAACAGAATATACTGCAGTATCTGAATAAGGAAAGCTGATTTCATGACTGCCACAGAATCGGAGGCTGCTTATGAAATTCTAAAATAGAGTGCATTTGAAATGCAGTAATTTTCTTTTTTTAATTGAATACCAGGAAGGAAGTGAGTTTTGCTGAAAACGAGCCAGCTACTGGCATGCTTCTTCAGCAATCTATCGTAGCTTTTCAACTTTATTTTCTTGTACGGCTCACCATATAAAAAGAAAGCAGACACATTTAATCACCTTGAGACTTGTCTGAGCTGCCCACACAGCAACACTGAAAAGCAGGAGAAAAGTCACCAGTCAGGTTTCGTTCTCCTGTGTGTCCTGTCAGATATCTGGCAGACCTGGGGGATGTCTTGGATGCCCACAGATGTCTTGGATGGTGCTAGACAGCTGTACTTAAGCAACAGAGATGAGATCTGTTCAGATGACAGAAGTTGCTTAGACTCTTCCAGTGCCAGCAGTCACATGGATGTGGATACCCCCACAGAAGGGTCAGTCTCAGTGTCAGAATCACAGAATGGTTTGGGTTGGGTTGGAAGATCACCTAGGCCATCTGAAGGATCATCTTGTTCCAACTCCCCTGCCATGTGCAGGAATTCCCACCAGACGAGGTTACTCGGGGCCCCATCCAGCCTGGCCTTGAACATCTCCAGGAGAGGTGAGTCCACAATCTCTCTGCTCCAGTGCCTCAGAACCCTCCTGGTAAAGAATGCCCGCCTGAGCTATCCTATGCTCGTTCCTTCATCTGCAAGTTCTCCAAAATGAGCACCTGCCTTTCCACTGAGAGCAGGAGTACTTGGACTTAGTTGCATTATTTCCACAAATTCTCAAGAAGAACCCCCTCATCTCTGTACTCAAGTCCTCATGTCAACTGATCTGTTTTTAGGATTTTGAGCAAGGATATTTCTAAAGCAGTGGTTTGTTTTGGAACTCCTGTGATATTCAGGAGCAGAGAATTGTTGCAAGTCTCTAGAAATCTCCAGCTACCTGGAGTTATGCAGTTTTTCTAGCTGCTTATCCTTTCTGCGGACTAGAAACTATGAAGTTACATGACAGTGTTTCTGCGGAACTTTCCAGACTACTAGGTTAATGTTTCATTCTTTAATTTCAGGTACTTGTACCAATTACCCACCTGTTACCATGCTTATTTGTCCTGCTTCTTATAATACCTATTTTCAGTTGCTCAATTGAAAGAAAAGAAAACTTTCTATGCAAATTCCTCCTTTAGAACTACGGCATTTCATTCTGTAAATGGAACTAGGTCATGGAGCTTGTCAATATTTTAAGAATGTTAAGACACAAAGGGATTAAAGTATTAAATACATGCCTTACAAACAAGAACACAATGAATTATAATAAACTTACACTGAAATATAATGTACTCAAAAATACATTTCTTAACCTACAAAATGCATACAGGTTTCAAGAAAAATGCTTTTGGTTTTTTTTCTAAAAGGTGGCCTGATGAAATGAAGCAGTAAACCTTTACTTGAAAGTAAATGATTGTTTAGCCTGGAGAAAGGAAGGATCTGGGGAGACCTAAAGCCCCATAGGGGCTACAAGAAGTCTGGTGAGGGATGTTTTGCAGAGCGAAAGGAGTGATAGAATAAGTTGACAAAGGGCAGGTTTAGATTAGGTATTAGGAAGAAATTTTTCATTATGAGGGTTCTGAGGCCCTGGCACAGGCTGCCCAGAGACGCTGCAGCTGCCACATCCCTGGAAGTGTTCAAGGCCAGGTTGGATGGGCCTTGGAGCAACCTGGGACAGTGGAAGGTGTCACTTCCCGTGACATGATCTTTAAGATCCCTTCCAACCCATCCTTTCTATGATTCATTTTCTTCATCTGCTCATGTGCCAACTGTGATTGCACCTAGGGTGTTTAGTTTGTTACTAAACATGGATGAAACCATGACTGACCCCTCCTGTTTCCATGTTAAATAAAATATTGTGCTTTGTTAAGGGTGGGGATCACCCCAGATAAGTTTAGCTGTCTAAAAGCAGGCATCTAGTCTATATAAAGCATATAAGCTTTTAAAAAACTCTTAGAGATGAGTGTCTCCAGGAGGTGAGATATCCCACATTGAGCTAGACACACAAAACACTTGTCCAAACACATCTCATAGGTTACCTGCTTTTCTTCATCACTTATAGCCACAGGTAACACTTTTCCCTCTCTAGAAGTTCAATCCTAACCCGTGTGTATTAATTAGCATTGCTACTCTTCAAAGGCATATGTTCCAACAATTCCCAACCTGATTGGATTCATTAATGACTAATAATAACCTCCTCCTGCACGGTAATGCTAAAGCCTTAGGATTTATGGGAGCTGAGACATTGGGCAGCACAGGACAGGCTGGCAAACTCCAAAGTGATTTCTGTAGACATACAAGAGAAACTTCTCTTAGACAATTTGTTTCTATTATTTTCAGACACTGAGATAGAAAGAGGTTACTCGTGCAGGCAGTGTTGACTTTGAGGAATTTGAGGCAAATTCAAGAGGAGATGCTAAGAATTAAATGTGCAGTGATCAGAGGCAACAAGATTGATTTAAAATTTAGGCAGGAGGCAAAAGCCTTTAAATGAAAGGGTCATGAATTCTGTTTTTATGAACAGCGAGGCATCAAGCCAAGCAAGATAGAAGCATTTCTCTGCATTTCTTCAGATGACTCTGCAGAATTGCTAATCCAGTAAATACACAGACCAACACACTGACCTTCCAGGTCCTTGCCCAGTGATCTAGGAAGGCAAATGTCTTTCCTTGAATTTCTGCAATAGAATGAAAATGTGCCAGGTTCAGACCAGAACTATGAAATGCGTGCTGCTAAGACTTACATGAGGATATTAAGACAGTAAGTGCAGACCAGACAGCTCCCAAATAGGACAGCTATTTTGATCTTTTTTTCTTTCTATTATATCTAATAACAACAATTCAGTGCAATTTTGTGTCCATGGCAGGCTCCAACATGATGTAAGGTGATAGAGGTGTTTATTTTCATTTAGGTTAGATTTTGGATTCTGATTTAGAAGTGAGCTAAATATTGTTGAGCAGGGCTGAATTGGAAATACAAAGATAGTAATCAGTTGTTGATCTCAAGGTCTTATACATTAAATGCTGTGATAGCAAAGTTTCCTTCACCATACTTTGCCCACCATGCTTAAACATGCATTGAAGCACTTTTATTGTTGAAGATGCTCCTTATGCCTGTCAGCTGACAAAGATAGCAAGAATATTGTTTTCTCCTAAATAAACCAATCTTTTGTGGTGTCATAGAAAGGAATCATATTGTCCTGTTGTTATTTCAAATCCTATTGTCCAGTTCTAATCTCAAATAACACCTACCCAAAATTAATTTCTCTGTATTAAGGTTTCAGAAAGGGCTTAGCTAGAGAAGAGGAATGTGCAGGATTTGCAGAGAAAACACTAATTCAGACACAGGCACATGAGTACAATTTTAGAAACACAGTATGCCTTTGAAGCATCCAGAGGGGAATTTTCATCTGCCTCAATTTGGAGGTTTAACTTAGTCAGATGATTGTATGCAGTTTTTATCATCTCATTTGCTGTGTTATTTCTCAATGAGTAGTGACTCTTTGAAGTTCAGAGAGTTTCATGCTCTCTTTAATGCACCACACTATTCACAGCCTGTCTCTGCTCATGGCTTCCAGCACTTTTTAAATTCTGAGGATAAGGACAAAATGCTTAGAATCATGGAATCATTTAGGTTGGTAAAGAATTCTAAAATCATCAAGCCCAACCATTAACCCAGCACTGCCAGACCCACCCCTAAACTGTGTCCCTACGCACCACATTTACATGTTTATTGAACACTTCCAGAGACAGTGATTCCACCACTTCCCTGCACATATTTCTTGACAGATTCCACTGATGTCAAATAACTTGGCACACGTGTAACAGACTTGGAAAGTGAAAGAGAAAAATAGTATAGCCTAAGTATTTTTGCTCATGTTTAAACATAGCTTGATTTATTTATCAAGTCAGCCTATTGTAGAATTTTCAGTTTGAACAATGATAATAATAACAACACATAAATATTATTTTAAATATTAGTCATGTTATAATGAACTTTCTTGAAACTCGCACCTCTTTAGAGAAGATATATTAACATCTTAAAAAATGCATTCAGTGAGGGGAGATGAAAGGTTTTCATTGCTCATACAGGTGTTATTTTTAATTTAACTTGTCTCTCACCTTTCCTCAGAAATCTCACCTGTTTCTGGTGATCTGTTACAGCAAAGCTGTCAGCAAATGCCAATCAACTGCCAAATGGAAATAGTGCACACTGTGAAAAAAACTAAAGTGAGTGGGTGTAGAAGCCTGGTAAGCAGGAGTATAAGCATTGCAATGTCTCAAAACACAATGATTGTTGTGGGAAAGGGCAAGGCAGAACAGGATCTCACTGGAGAAGGGACTGTGCAGAGGTAGGGCAGCACTTCCTTCTCTTGGAATCAACTTCCCTGGTTTGGCCCATGGAGACTGCACAGCACAGAGCAGTGCAAGCACAGGAATGGGGCCAAGGAGTGGGCAAGACCAGTAGAGTGGGTTTGGGACCAACCAAGACCCTGGAAATGCTCCGACCCATTTCCAGAAGGATCTAGGAGAAAGGACTGTGCATGATAACTCGTTTGCATGAGAAGTGAAATAAACAGCCCCAGGGCAGGGAAAACTTGTCTTCAGAAAGGATGACCCACAGCATTCAGGTGCTGCCCCAGGCCTTGGGCACCCCAGGGCTGGTGTTTTCCTTTCCTCTCCTATCTGATCTATCTCTCTCCTCTTTTTTTTTTTTTTTTTTTTTTTTTTTTTTTTTTCTTCCTCCTCTTTTTTTTTTTTTTTTTTTTTTAATTCTTTTACTTATCTTACTATTAAAAGGTAGGGCAGAACAATACCAATTTCCTTGCTGAGTGGGTAACTTGCTAAGAAAACTTTGTAAGGTCAGTTGGAGTCTTCTGGCTTTTGCTGTTCTATTTTGATCACAAGCATCTAAGAATCTTGGTGCTCCCTTTTGCTTAGGAATGGGGCATAACAGTGGGGGATTCCAATCCTTGATTTTGGTTTCAGCGCTGCTCCAGTGTGACTGGGCTCATAATCTGCCTCCTGGCATCAGTTTTTGATTGCACATCACAAGGTGAATGTCCAGATCATATACTGAACCATCTTAAAAGCAATTACACAGCCACATTTCTAAGCATTTGTTCTTGAGTGCAGATAATCCTTTGGAAACCAAAAAAAAGTGAATCGACCTAATGGTTTAAAATATTAAAATATATCTTCTGGCAAAAGCATAGGTTTTGCCTATATAATAATTGTCATTATTTGGTGTAAATGATAATTTTTTTTCTCTGAAAAGCTGAACCAGATCTATGATTGATGTTGTGATATATGGGTTTGCTAGCAATAAAAAAAAAATCCCAATAAAATGCAAGGAATGAATGGAAGTTTCTATGTGGAAAAATCAATACATTGAAAAAAGTTAAATTATATGAGGTCTGATGAGAACATTTTGTTTGATTTGTGACAAAAGTTTCATTTGACCTTAGCATGACTTTGGATTTTATTGGTTTGGAGACATCTGAAAGAAATTTCAGGTAAATATAAAACAGAACTCTTTCATATTAGGAAAAAAAGCTTAAGTGTTTGACTTTCTCAAGAGGTGCTTGACTTTCTCAAAGAGCATCCTTTCATCCCAAGGGATTCAGAGAAGTCATGTCCTCCTGAACCACCTTCAGGACCACTCGGGGTGGTGGCCAGGTAAACACTGATCGTGCTTCCCAAAGAAATCCAGATGTCTCTTCCTTCCAAAGCACTTAATTTGCTGCTCTACAGACATCACCCTGGTGTCTTTGATCGGGCACTGGAGCAGGAGATGGGGAACAACCTGCAGCTGGAGGGAGCAGGTTACACTTGTCCCTGCAGGCAGGAATTGAACCTGTAACACCGAGTGGGGTCTTTGCAGTTCAATGAGGGGCCCATTAGTCCAATACTTCCACTCACATGCATTTTCCTCTTCACTACTGCATACCTTTTATTACTTATCTTACTTATTACCTTCATCAGGAAAAAGTGTCCCACAGGAAATCTTTCAGAAATTACAATTTCTGTTGTGGCAGAAATTATGGCCCACTAACATTTAAAAAGTTGTCTACTAGGAGATCGACACAGGCGTTGGTTAATATATATTTTTAATGTCCTTAATGAATCTGTATGCAGCAATTACAAACAAGGGAGTTAATTTAAAACTTATGGTTAATATGCTTAATATATCTTGGAATTAATAAAGCACAAGCAGACAGGTGAAATCAATGTGAAGAAATATATGCAATGTGTCTCATGTTAAACACCATTTCTGGCAGAAGTCTGTGTCAAAAGCACCTTAAAATAATCTTTCTGTGCTGTGCTATCTCTTAGCAATTCCAAAATCCTACAGCAATACTGAAAATGAGAACTCTCTGCTAACATGACATTGATGTGTTGCTTACTGGCTCATATGAACACCTCCATCAGGAAGCAGTGGGCCTTCCCATAACTGTTGTATGCAGATATTTTATACACTAAGTATTAGATGTGCCCCCATTAGCCCAGAAACATTCCCTGCTTCCAAAAGTAGGACTGCAGATCTGAGATGCAAACTCTGCATAAAACCTACCAGCTCAAATCCAGTCAAATAACAAAGATCAAAAGTTGTTTTCATTCAGACAAGCTTTGAATTGCTGTTTTACTGAGGAAGAAAAACTTGTGTGACTTTTATTTATTTCAGGCTAAGTCCTTTGATCTGACATCTCCCTCGAACCTGCTCCAATGCCTGATGTAATATGAAAGTTGAGAGCACCTTTTTTCTAGAAGTGAGGTTTTTTCTGTGCCTTTTGAAGCCACCCATCCAAGTTCTGATGTCAACACTGAATTGCAGAGAGGAGAATCATATTAGACTTTTCTTGAGGCACAGAGTGAATTGACATAAATATGAGTTATCTGTTAATATTGTTGTTTTTGTTGCCTGGCCTGATGACTGTGGCTCCTATCTCCAGTGCTGGCCAATATATTCAATCAAAAAAGAACTGTGTCTTACCCTTTTGGACAATAAAACTTGTGGCCAATAATTTCTTTGAGTCAGTTGATTCATTTTTATTACTGTTTTTGTTTTCTTTGTGCTGATATCTCTGAAGCATTTCCTTGACCCTGGAAAAACTATTTGAAATGAATGCATTTAATTTTTTTGTAGTGAAAATCATACTCTGACTCCAACTTCAAAATAGATTGATAAAAGTTGAATGTATCTACTTAAGTTAGAATTGCTCTTCATGACTATTTGCAAAAAGAGTAAAAATTTCTTAAATATCTTTTAACAGAGTTAATTAATAATTTAATTTCAAAAACCCGCCAGCACTACAATACTTGCATTCTTTATTTCTTTCCTGCTGTAGAAAGAGATGAACTGGTTTTAATTTTATTAGAGGACAGATGCTGATTTGGGTGTATATAACTGCTTTTAAAAGATTGCACAATTTTCAATTTTTAGTGCTTAAATAAAGGATCAGAAAATGAAAGTGCTTCTTCTAAGATATTTCCTTAATTTTTCTAAGCCTAACACTTACTCTATTTTTCAATTCAGTGTAGAAACTCAATTTGTTTCCAACCAAATTTTCTATATTAGAGGTATGGCTGTATATCCTAAAATTGATCTTATTTCTTCTTTCTGGTTTATTGTGATTTTTTTTGTGCTACTGCTAACTGAGAGCTGCCTGCTGATACCACAACTCTACATTACTAGATGTGAAATATTTACTAAAATAAAGCGACCATCATCCAGAAAATCATCTAATCTAAATTAACCAGGTAAAAAAAGAGAAGAAATCAGTCTGATCCTGGTTTTGTTGCTTGGGCACTGAGGTACATTGAAGATTAGGGGCAAAGTTCATATTGGAGCGTTAGGAAGACGAATTTTTCCCTCTCCTGGCTGCAGGGCTCCCAGGGCTTGTACTGAAGGACAGATTAGCCCTGGATAAGCAGGTAGGAGTTGTGACCCCATAGGTTCTGCACCAAGGTGATTTCTCTGCTTGCCTCTCCTATTAAGAAAGTCTGAAACATGGCAGTGAGAAAAAAAACAGAGTTCTCTGTCGTAAGCATTTGCATACAGCATATTAGATGTCGTATATTATGTATTTCCATTTAATTGTTATTATATTATGTATATTATGTATTTCCTTTGCATTAGAGTATATGAAGACAGATTTCCTGCAACTTTCAATTATTGCAGTCACATGCTACAAGGTATTCACAAAATTTTAGGGTTATATAATGGTCTCTGAAGTGCTCAGAAAGCATTGTTGTTTCTCTGTCTCTCCCACCTGGACCCTTTGATCACTCCAAGGAAAGATTCTCATGGACTGACACTTCCCTCTGTCAAAATATATTTCCAAAGGAAAGCTGGGTGACTGCTGCAAGCAAATACTCTATAAAGAGTTGCTGGCAAGTTAAGAACTAGAGTTTTGTGTTTCTGGAGGGTTTCTTTCCTGAATGCTGATGGGACACGGCTCTACCAAGTGGAACCCCTTGGCATTCACGTTGCCCATCTCTGAGATGAGGTCAGGTGCAGCTGCCAGCACTAAAACCACGTCA
Source organism: Orthonyx spaldingii (assembly GCA_013397795.1). Lineage (NCBI taxonomy): Eukaryota > Metazoa > Chordata > Aves > Passeriformes > Orthonychidae > Orthonyx > Orthonyx spaldingii. Next base: position 608,705 of record VZTJ01002120.1, on the reverse strand, counting down.
GCTTCTTTCAGTGGGAGGAAAGGGCACTACCTGCTCGGTTAGGCCAGGTAAGATGCTGAGGAGTAAAACTCTATGACTGAGAAAGTTGTGAACTCTCTGGGAGCTGGGACAGCAGCAGCTTTTACCTTTCCTCCAATCCATGAGCTCAGGCAGCACACAGTTACCTGTACTGGCAGTGAAGAAGTGCCTAGCACAGCTTTGGATGAACTATCTCAGGGAAGATAATTTACTCTTGTTCTCAGCAGGCTGAAATAAACCAATTCAAGCTCTGCATGGCTAAATCTTGTTTTGTGTTTTGAGTATTTCTAGTTTATTTTGCAGCCTTTCCTGTGGACTTGCCTCAAGTTGCAGGATTTGATTTGCTTGTGCTAGGCAGCAGGCATGTGAACTCCTGTGGCATTACAAATGGGGTAAATGGATATTGCTGTATGGAGCTTAAAGCTTTGGAAGTATCTGAGTTTCTTGCTTTTTAACCCCTTTTGGTGCACACATGTGAGATTTGCTGAGCAGGAGGGAAGGGAGGTAATCGACCACCTTGCACACATGCTGCCTTTCCCCTTGCTATGAGGACTTAGAAAAAAGGAGATTGAGGCACTGGCAGTTTTGGAAATGAAGAGTTTTACTCCTGACCTCCAAATTAGTGACAGAACTTCCATTTCCTTGAGGCCTCAATATTCTCACAATGCTGCAACAAAACAATAACCTATTTAATGGGTTGGGAATTAAGTTGCAGGCCAAGCAGTTCTGCTGCCTGTGTTGACAATAAACTTGGAAGCAGTGCTGGAGAGCATCCTCTGGAGCTTTCTGGACTAAGAGCAGCCCTCTTGAAAAAGGCTTTCTCAGGCATGTTCAAACAGGCACACTGGCCTAGAAGATGCTTCTGAGATATCCATAGCTACTGAAAAGGGTGGAGGGCTTGGAGTGAGACTTGATGTGGAACCTCTTTTGCTCATTCTTGCTCTGGAAACCTGGTCCTGGCAGTGGGAGAGACATTTTGTTATTGCAAACGGTAATTGAGTGTCTTCTAGAAAGGTTCAGAGGAGAACAGGAAGATGATTAAAGGGCTGGAGAAGCTCTCCTGTGAGGAAAGGCTGAGAGAGTTGGAGAAGGCTCCAGGAAGTCCTTCTAGCAGACTTCCAGTGAAGGGGGTTTATAAAACCCCTCTTATTGGCTGGGATTGTCAGCCCCATGAAACCTTCAGCCACTCAGCCCCTGGGCAGACTGTGCAAAATTCCTTGTACCTGTCTCCAAAGTATGGGACAAACATGAACAAATAAGGCAATATGGAAAAGAGGCTTCCCGGAGCTTTTTCCTTGATTGACAAGTGTGATCACACGGAGGTCGGATGTGTCATCTCCAGCAGACAGATGGGAAACCCTGCTGCTCTCAAGATCTGCTTTCAGCTCAGGCTCAGGGGGTCTCAGGTGGGTTCAAAGCCAGCTTTAAAGCTGTGAGCTGACCCAGAAGCCCTCCCATAAGACTGGGAAAAAAGCTGGAGAGGGTCCTGGTTTTGTAACAGAATATCACAGAATCAGAATCATAGAATACACTGAGCTGGAAAGAACCCATCAAAATCAGTAAGTCCAACTCCTGGCCTCGCACAGGACACCCCAAGAACCCCATCATGTGCCTGAGAACATTGTCCAAACACTTGCTGAACTCTGTCAGGCTTGGTGTTGTGACCACTTCCCTGGGCAGCCTGTTCCAGTGACCAACCACCCACTGGGGGAAAAGCTTTTTCCTCATATCCAACCTAAACCTGCCCTGACTCAGCTCCAACAGTTTCCTTGAGTTCTGTCACTGGTCACCAGAGTGAAGAGATCAGTGCCTGCCTTGTGAGAATGTTGAAGACCACAATGAGGTCTCCCCTCAGTCTTCTCCAGGCTGAACAAATCAAGTGACCACATCCAGTCATTTCTTGAATAGTCCCAAGGATGGTGACTGCACCACCTCCATGGGCAGTGCGTTCCAAATGCTTAACCACTCTTTGTGTGAAGAAATTCTTCCTGATGTCCCACCTGAACCTTCCCTGGCGCACCTTGAGGCCATGTCTTCTTGTTCTGTCACTTGGTAACTGAGAAAAGTGCCCAATCCCCACCTGGCTACACCCTCCTTTCAGGGAGTAGTTAGAGGTAAGGTTTCCACTGAGCCTCCTTTTCTCCAGGTTAAACAATCCCAGCTCCCTCAGCTGCTCCTCACAGGTCATGTGCTTCCAGACCCTTCCCTGGATCTGTTCCCTTCTCTGGACATGCTCCAGCCCCTCAATGTTTTTCTTGTCGTGAGGGGCCCAGAACTGAACCCTGGATTTGAGGTGTGGCCTCAGCAGTGCCCAGCACAGGGGGACAATCACTGCCCTGGTCCTGCTGCCACACCACGGCTGGGACAGCCCAGGTGCCATTGGCCTTCTTGGCCACCTGGGCACAACTGGCTCATGTTTAGCTGCTGTCAGCAGCATCCCCAGGTCCTTCTCCACTTTCCACCCACTCTTGCCCCATCCTGTAGCACTGCAGGGGTTGTTGTGACCCAAGGACAGGTCTCAGTGTTTTGCCTTAATGAATCTCACACAGTTAACTTCAGCTCGCCCATCCAGCCTGTCCAGATCTGAAATGCATTCAGTTAACCAAGACCAGAGAGGGTCAGGCATTGAAACTGGGATTTTAAAATGTATTTTGGTATATTCAGTGTTGGATGGAGGTCTTGAAAGCCTTAGAGCACATTCTTCACAAGTTTTGCAGATGGAATTTTTTTGCATAATTCTAGATATGTCTGTCTGACCAAATGCCTATCAATGGCAACAGGAGAGAAATTGGTGATTTTAGAGAAAGTTTTGTCTAATTGCAAAACAGATGAGGTGAGAAACAGCTCATATGTTTCATTTGGTAGTGATGCCCACGTCTCTCTACTGACTATGAAGAGAGCTTTTATTGACTACATGATCCTTAGAGAACTCTAATGTAGGTTTCTAAAATTATGGATCCCGCATTAAGTAGTGAAATAACTTCAGAAATCAGGCACTTGGTGAGTTGAGGCTGTCCTTGGATTTTGTCTGCAGGTGGTGAGTTAAGGAAAAAGAGAATGGGCAAATAAGCCAGGCTGGGTGAATGAATAAAGAAATGCGACTACCAAAGGACACTGTTTGCTTCTACAGTTCCCATCCAGAGATGCTCTCAATGTACTTTCTGGAATGTAGCAAGTGAATCCTGACCAGTCCCACCTGCAGCTGGTGTTTACCAGGACTCCCAGCTCAGCAGGGGCATGGAGAGATGCAGCAGCTGCATTTCCATAACATCCAGAATGGGATTATTATCCCCAAACCCTCCTAAAAGCACCCTGGGTGACATCTGATGAGGTCACATGGAATTGTATGTTAAAGATAGGGATGAACTTCAGAGAGAGAGAAATAAAAGCAGAGCCCCTCAGCTCCTTCTGTCATAGTGGGAGCAGAAAACATTCCACATGAAAAGTGGGAATAGTTTCACTGTTGATAGCCTTTAACATTTTGTGCATGCAGATCATAAATTCTTAAGAATGAGTTTTATCTCTTGCTACTTGTCTGTGCAATAAGAGCTTAATCTCAGCAGGAGCCTGTGGGTTTTCAAGTAACTCGAATAGTGTGGTATGTGATTTACTCACTTATAAGGAAGCAACACATTTGACTCTGTTCTAGAATTTAAAAAGACCATGTACCTGATACTCTTCCCACCACAATCATGACAATAACAATCCCCAAACATACCATATAAAATGGTTAGATTTATGAGAGTGTGCTTTTTTGGACTCAGTTCTCACAGATGTCCTGACAATAATTCAACTCCACTCTTCCCTCACCCCTGCCAAACCTTAACAATGTCACTGTGTTGGAGCTGCAAACAATTTCTTAGATATATAGCTCTGAAAAAAGTATTCCAGGCAGTATGCTTTTTATTAACTTTAAAAAAGGGAAAGAGTCTCAGTACTGCTAACTCTCAGCCAAGGAACATGTATCTTTTAAAATGGTAGAATATGTAATGTTAATTTAAAAGACATTGGGTCTCTGCTTTGGGAGTTCAGGATATACGAAAGGTTCAAAAAACATTTTTCAAAACCAGAAAGTTAAAGATAATGATCTTAAAGAGAGACATATACAAATGCAGATAGAAAAGATGACTTTAGAATGAAGCAATAATTCCTTAAATTGGGACTAAAACGGCCTTAATGAAGTGGCAGAAGGAGCACTTCACAAGGAACCGATTCAGCCTTGGTCACCAAGAGATGAGTGAGCAGAGGCTCAGTGTCCAGGGCGATGCTCAGTTCCCAGCAGAAGCTGATTGCAGCTGGCCCTCGGTGCTCCCACCAACTTGGGTTTGATCTGCAGATTGATGGTGGAACCCTGTTCCCTGGGAGATGTTTTTCACCTCCAGTGGCTGGGAGGCTGGGAGGCTGGGAGGTGATGGGGACCAGCCCTTGTCTGGCTCCAAAGCCTGGCTTAAAGCCTTGCCTGGACTGCCAGAATGTGTGAGGCCCCATGGGATTTACTGTCAGAGCTGCACTTGCTGCTGGATGGTGTCTGGCTTGTTGGGCATCTGGGAGACTTCACAAGCTGGGATTTGCACCTCTGTGCCTGCTGGAAGGCACCAATGGGCCATAAGCTGATTGCACATGAATATTGGAAGTCTTCCCTAACCCTGACTACATGTGCTGCTTTCACTGCATCAGGAAGGAAATACTGTAGGTGTACCAGAAGCAAGGTGAGGCCTGGCTCCATCACTCAGACAATGGGCTGTAGCCAGGCAGAGGTGCAGAAGTGCTTGGTCCTGAGTGGATTGATGCAGTTCTGGGTACAAATTCAGTGCATTACTCTAAATGCATGCAGAAATATTAAAGCAATTGAGTTTGGATGCAGAGAGCAAGGCAGGGCTGGACTAGTTTTCCAAGGGTGATTGTTTGTGCCATTGGCTTTCAGCCCCACTTCTCTTGCAGACCTGGTTTTTGATAATAACACAGTCATACATCATCTCCTTTTAGCAAAGGAGATGCCACTGGACTTTCTCACAACTTCTCATTCTCATTTAATTTCCCTGAATTTTTAGCTTGGATTTAAGCAAAATATACCAGAGTTTAGCACAGCAACAATGAAGGTTGGATCTTAGGCAGCTGGAAGGCACCCTTAGGAGGGAGTTGGACTTGTGAAGAGTTTGGGGGCTGAACTACATTTGCAAAATGTGTTGAGAATTGAGTGGATCAGCTGGAAGTGTTTTGTTCTTGTGTAAGCAGCTACCACATTATCTTAACCATAAATCTTGCCCTCTCAATTTTGTAAACACTCAGCATGCAGCAGGACTTGCTTAATTTTCTCATTCCATTACCTGTCTCTATTTAATAGGAACCATGGAATTCTACAAACGAATGCAAATACATTACAAAACTAATTAGCTGGAACTCCTGTGCTTGGAAAAAATGTAGGTTGCCATATGCGTGTGGCATCAAATACTCACTTTGGTTTCTATTATGGTGATGGCTTTGTATTAGCAGCAGTCACAGATTGGCAGACAAACGAGACAAGATTGCAAATGCAGCTTTAATTGATGAAATAGTTAATCTGGAAATTAGGATTCTGTCTCTCTGCAATTGTCGGTCACACACGGTGAGTTTCCAGCTTTTGAAGTGCATTTTGCAGATTTTCTGCTGTGCATAATTTAATGCGCTTCTCTACGCACCTGCCTCCCAGCCTCGTCCTCCTCACAAGGACTGACAAATTCTGAATCAAAGTGGGAGAGGAACAAACCTCTGCTTCTAAAATGGGCTGAATTACCATCTGGATCAGAAAAAGGTTGCTCCTTAGTTGTCTCCCAGAATACAAATGGGCCAGCTCACTCCCTGCTTATACCAGTTTTGTCATCCTGCTTCAAATCACTGAAGAAATTAAAAATGGGACATGTTCTCAGCTGGTGTAAATCCACAGAATTCCAGTGACTTTAGTAAACCTATTCAGATTTACACTAATTGCCCCACAAATAATCTAAGGCCAGAAAAGTTTTTTATGTCCATCCAGCCTGACAACACAGGCCGTAGAATTTCATCCAGGAATTCCTGTGCTGAATCCAATAGGTTATGGGTGAAATAGAGCACAGCTTTTAAGGAAGACATGCAAGACTGGAAGATTAACAAGAATAAGTGACTATAAATACAAGATATACTGTGGTTGCTGTGAGCTGAGATTCCAGAACTCAATCCAACTTAAGGACCCTAACAAGGAGAAAGCGCATCACATTTCCCTGTTAACCACTCCTAATTCCCTCAACTATAAAAACATACTTGTGTTTGCATCTTGAAATTCCCCAGGGCTGAGATACATCTACTGGATTTGATTAGCCCTTCATCAGGAATATTGGAAAGCTCTCTACGTATCAGATATCTTCCCCTTGCACAGAGTATTTTAGTTCCTGATCAAGATATTTCCTTTTTTTTTCCCCTTCATTATTAGGATTCAGTGAGCTCCTAAAGCCACAGAGAACCACTCCTGGCTTGAACCATCAGGAATTCCAATTCCTAGGGAAGAAGATGAACTTGAGGAGTTGTTTAGAAACTCTCTGTGGCTGTGGGCAGCTCCCCACTCCCCGGCTCAGTGGTTACCTCTGGGGTAACCACTGGTGTTGGAGATGGAGAAATGGAGCAATTTGTCTTTTCCCTTGGGTTTCATGGAGAATTTAGCAACACAGAAAGATCGTGTCCTGGCTGCTGTGCACGTAGGCAGTGCAACTCACACCATAGCTTGGTGGAGACCTCGCTGTTTCAGGCTGCGGTGAGAGCTTAAACTTCTGCTAAAATCATCAGCTCAAGGGGTGGTGAAAGTTTGGGTATATTCAGTGTGTCAGGCACTCCTGTAGAAGCCTTCTAGAAAAGAAGGATAATGTGTATGTCTTAAACATGGAGAGAGGGATAGCTGTGGAGCCAACTAAGGATTGTTGGCAATCTGGAGAAGGGGCCATACAGAGATAAGGAAACATTTTTTTCTGGGACAAATGTACTTGTTTTGGCTCCTGGAGATAAGCACAGCACAGCACAGGGTAAGAGCAGGAATGAGCTTGAGAAATGTGCATGGTCTGTAGGGGAGATCAAGACCACCAAAGACCCCCGAAGCCCTCTGGCCCATTTCCAGAAAGGTCTCTAAGAATGGATGGAACATGGTAATGAATGTGCACAGAAAGCTGCCAGCAGACCCTCAGCTTACAGAAGCTGTCACTGACTCAGTCATTGGAGCTACACATTGATTTCAGTGGAAATGTGCCAACCTCCACTGCAGGATATGGCTGTGATCCTCCATGTTCTCTGTCTCCCAAGTAGTGACACTTCACATCTGCTTGGTGTAGCTGTCAAAACCAGGCTGAGGGTGCAAGGCAGTGGAGTGCCAAGGTATTTATTTGTTTGCTTAAATGTTTAGAAATATTTTTGAATGGTCAAATTACAAAAAAAAAGTGGTATCTCACCAAAAATATACTCCTAAGGCCTGTGCCAACAGGCAGGGCTGGGTGGCAGACAAGCCAATGTGTAGAATGAGAGGTGCAAGCAATGTGTAGAGTGAGAGGAAGCCTGACCAGGGAGAGATTGACTGAATTGGCTGCTTTGCTCCAGCTTTGCCCCCAGCTGCCCTCGCTTCCATCTGCTCTGTGTGCATCGTCCTCAGGAGCAGCTGATGCAGAACAGACCAGGCACATTCTCAAGTCCTAAATGCCACAGATGAAGTGTCAGCTGCTCTGGACTGCTCTCTGGGCTCTCCAGGACATGGATGGGACAGCTGTGGATGGAGTCTACTCACATGGCACTGCACAGGGAGATCCTCTGCCCCGTCTGGTTTGGGAGATGGGATCAGCAATGTTTCAGCAGATGAGGAAACATCTCCCTGGTTAGGAGGTGATGAAGGTATGGATTCTACCTGAGTTGCAGCAGGAAATTGAACAGGGGCAGAAGCTTGCTTAAGCAAGTATTTTGTCTCATTGTAGCTGCTCCACTTCAAGACAGTGAGATATTTATTTGCCTAGTGGTTGATAACTGTACTTTTCAGTGGCTGAGCACTGGTCACATACAAGCCAGTTCAAATCCATCCTCTATAATCTCCCACGCAGGATTTATATCTGGATTGCCTACTTCCCAGGTGAATATCTTGCTTTCTGCACATTCTGGGTTTTTTTCTTTCTTTCTTTTTGTTTGTTTGTTTTAAAAGTTTATTTATTTTTTCATTTATTTATTGTGAATGAAAGTGAGTTCTCATACTTCTGATCAGCCTTTTATTGCAACCAAATCAAACATTCTTGTACACATAAAAGATGAAAAAAAAGAAAGAAAGAAATTGACCTTGTATTTAATATGACAGCCTTGATCATATTAGGTGTGAGGACCTGTCATATATCCCTGCCTCTTATTTCCCATCATGGCCTAAAATAGATGTTTGCACATTTCTTGGAGATGCTAAAAGGTACCTAAGAGCTTATAGGTTGCTGAATTTTTGTGCAGGGGACAGCTGGATGGTGACTACTTAGTCACTTTTGCACATGTACAGCCATTTTCACACACTCTCACAGACTGTTATGAAGTGTCAGCTGTATTGATGGTTTCATGAATGAAAGATAACTCTTTGTTTCAGTTCCATCTATCCACGCAGTTTCTGCTGAGTTTGAGGAGTTTCAAAAGAAATACACTTTTCTGTTATGTACAGTCTTTCAAAATGGTGCAATTATCTCAAACACAGCATGTGCTAAAAGCCCTGTAGAGAACTCTGTGAAAATCCCTTCATTGATTTTAGGCCTTGAATCAGAACGACATTTTAGTGAAATGGTTGTTTGCACATCTGTGCCTTCTCAAGCATCAGAAGGCACTGGCTTTCTCTGGTCATGTCCTGTGGAAAACCTTCCATCAACTCCAACAGCACCTGTACCCCAGTGGCTCCAGTGTGAGTGCCCTTCTTCACTGTTTCTCCCAGGGTTGTAGGGATATGATGTGGCAGAATGTACAGGAATGGCTCAAAGCTGTGCCAGGGGAAGTTTACAATGGACATGAGGAAGCATTTTTTCACCAAGAGAGTGGTTAAACACTGGAACAGCACTCTTGGAGAGGCAGTCAATGCCCAAAGCATTTTAAGATGCAGTGTTTAAGACTAATTTGGACAGTGCCCCTCCAACATCTGGGTGAGTCAAGTACACAGAGATCCCTCTGCTTAAACCATTTCCACTGGTAGCAGATTTGGATCCTCTCCCATGGCAAGTGTAGCCTGCAGGTCACTGAGGACAGCAAACATCTGCTCTGGATGCTGAGAAGTGGCTGAGGTGAGGCTGTGGGTTGCAATTTCTTTAGTTATAAAACTGGGCCTGGAATAACATGTGGACCATGATCACAGAATCACAGAATTGTTGGGTTGGAAGGGACCTCTGGGAATCAGCCAGTCCAAACCCCCTGCCAAGGCAGGGTCACCTGGAGCAGGTAACACAGGAAAATGACCAGTGAGTTTGGAATATCTCCAGAGGGGGATACTCCAGGCCCTCCCTGGGCAGCTGTTCCAGTGCTCTGCCACCCTCCACGTAGAAGTTCTTTCTCATGTTGAGGTGGAACTTCTTGTGTTTCAGGTTATGTTGATGGCTTCTCGTCCTGTTGCTGGGCATCACGAAAAGAGTCTGGAACTATCCTCTTGACACCCACAATTATTGAAATAGTTGTATGTTTCTTGCTCTTCTACACCCTGAGGTTAGGGACAGGCTTTGGAAAGGGAGGATGTGACCACTCACAGTGATGCCGTTTTGGTTTGTGCTTTTTTTCCTTATATATTCTCTCTATTCTTTGCACATGTATTTGTACCCTATTATATTAGTGATTAGTTTTCCCAGTAGTTTTCCATGCCCTTTCCTAGGCAAGAAAACAAAACAAATTCCAGAGCTCCAAGCCCCAGGAGGTACAAGGCCCTATCCTATCTTGGTTCTCCCTGGCTACCAAAGTTGAAAACAGCTCTTCCAGACAAACAAAGTACAACTAATACCGAGGGAGGGACTCCAGAGAAGGGGTTTAATCTGGGGGGGAATTGCATCACCACTTGTCCTCCTAACTGGTGCTTTTTATCAATTATGCTAATTTCCTAAAACCTATAAAACTGCATGTACCCCTGTGGGGGTTGGGCTTTTGTAGACACTCTTCCATAACTGCCCCTGGACTCCAAATAAAGATCCACCTTTATATTACCTCCTATACTAAAAACTATCTGGAGCTTCATTTCCAGGTTGGGAAAAAGGCAACAACAGTCACAAAACTCTTTTCCAAACTCTTTGTGACCTCAATTGTCCCATGTCTACCTTTTCCTAAACAGAAAAGGTTTTCTCCTGCTAGTGCAGCACTTAGGATTTTTTTCAGCACTAGCGCACCTATAATGTGGGGGAAGGAAGTTATTGTTCAGATTTGTTTACTCTTGCACCCTCTGGGTTTGACAACGTGCCAGGAAGCAGGTGCATCATTTGACAAATGACTTACTGTGGTGTCTGCCTCCTCTCTGCACCCTCAGCTTGTAATTTTCAGTGGATTGATGCACAGCATCTAAAATACAGGAAATTCAGCTTATTGACAATTTGATTTCCCAGTTACTAGAAGAAAAGAAAAAAAACGGTACTGAACAACATTACTGGACCAGATGGGGATTTTACCAGGTGCATCTGTNCTTCAAAACCTCGTTGTCCATCCAACATCCTCCTGTGTAGTTACTTTCCCCTGTACTAACTGCATCATGCACTAATGAAATCCTTGAGCACAGGATCTCTAAGAGAAAGCATATTGCTGAATAAGTGGTGTTGTGCACTGTTCTACTCACAGAACAAGAGCGGTCTGCACATCAATGACTTCTTCAATTTCCTGACCAAAGGGGATGGAAGGGAAGATTGTGTGAGTGATGAGTGATGTATGGTAGGCAGGGTGGAGGGAAGAGAAAGTAAACACAGTGCAAATTTAAAGCCTAATTAGGAAAATGGGTGATTGGGGATGGAAATTCTGATTTCTGTTCTCAGTCTCTCTTTTTCTTTTTCATTTTATTCCTAAGCTTACTCATTCTTTGGCCAAAATATTTTGCTTTCCTTGGCTTCCATTACCCTACGGTCTTCATCTCACCCAATGCTTCTCTTTTGTGTATCACACAACTCCTTTTCTTCTCTTGCATGTTTTGTGTCTACCTTATCTTCAGGACATGAGGAGAACCACATGTTCATCTTCCCACCCAGCTGGAGTTCACCGCTTCAGCTGTGTCTTGTTCCACCCGTGTCCAAATTGCTTTCCTTGTGGAGTGAACTCTTGGCATGGGGATTCCTATTTCAGATCTTTTTGCTTTTCTGTGGATACAAACACACAGCTCAGAAAATCAGGCCAAGGTATGAGCTAGGGCCATGTACCACTGATTTTTCATGCTACATAACTGCTATAATATGCCTATGACAGTTTTATCCCTTCTCAAGCTGCCATTGACCAGGCAAAGCCTAGGCGAGGCTGACGGGAAATCATACATCAAGGAATAAAAGACCTCTTGGGGTATATATTCAACATCAAACTGGGTTTGGGTCTTGCCTTTCTCTACCATCTCCAAAGCTGTCCCTGGGTGCTTTCTCCACTTGGATGTGCCACACTTATCCTCCAGCCAATGCCACAACTCTCAACACCACCCTGAGTTTCATGCTACGAAAACAACAGCCCCATGGGATGCAATGGCCCTCATAGGTTCTGATCCGGAATATGCACAGTAAATAACAATAAATGTACCTTCAAGCCACCTCAGGGAGCACAGAGCTATGAAGTGTGCTAGTGGGAAAGGTCAGCTGTTTCGTCTCCAACTTTATTTAGCAGCAGAACTGTGTCTGTAAGTTCTTCTTGTGGCAAGGACCATTGTTTGTTTTGTGATTGTAGTGACTCCATGTTATCTCTCTTTCTTCTCCTTTTGTATCTTTTTATTGAATTTCTTAAGGGAGCACAACCTCATAGAGAGCAGAGGTTTTGAGACATATCCTTTGCCCTTTACACCCACCTCTGTGCTGTTTAATCATAAAAAAAGAGCAAGCTAAAGCAACCTGAAGCTTTGCTCCCGGGCACGTGAAGAGTTCCAGAGCCAGTCAGTGGTACTGGGAGGAGGCAGCTGATGCCTGGTGTGATCCTCACCCACGGTGGATGTGGAAACATGAGGAGAAATCACACACAGGTGCCTAATGTGAAGGGGAAAATAAAAAACCAAATCTCAGAAAAAAGAACAGCATTTTTCTGCTATTAATAAGTGAGAACCCACTCTCTGGCATGGAGGCCAGCTGGCACAGTCTGGCAATAAACCATGTAGCTCCTTGACATCAAGGAAAGCAAATTTAATGTGGAGCTAAACTCATGCTTCTCCTTTGCTGATAAATTCAGCTTGTTCCCTGCTGTTCAGCTGGAACAAATGCTTCCATCCCCACTGCCCAGATATCAAGCTCAGGAAACAGCTGTAACTCTGGAAGAGCCTTTTTTTGCTTGCAATACATAGAGAAATATTGTGGGATTTTTTTTTTTTTTTTTTGTCAGCTAAACTGTTTTAAGACTGGTTTTTTGACAGTTAACCTGTTTTAAGACTGTTTTTTCCCCTGGCAAATACTTTTAATTTGGTAATTTCTTACAGTCATGTGAGTTTTATTTAAAAAATGTGCGAAGAGTTGGTTTTGGTGACATCAACAACAAAATCAGAGAAACAATAACAAAATGCTTTTATTTCAGCTGCTCACACCTGGATTAATCAATTTATATCTATAGTGAACAACTAACTCCCATGGGAGCTGATTGAGCTGGACTTAGAATTTGAAAACACAACTGCAATAATTTTATTTGTTTGCCTCCAGGAGCAAAGATATCTGTTTTCTCGTAGCAGAGAAAAGAGGAAATAATGAGAAAACTATATAATATCATATTTATGCACTGAGGTGAAAATATGGAGGAATCATTTCCCTGTGGATTTGCTCTGCTCTTGAGCCATTAGAATTGTCTCAGATCTGGTCTCTGCACACAGTGAAGAAAGGAAGTTGGGCTCAAGGCTGAGTCTTCACTTCTTCTTCTTAGACCAAGGCTAAATGAGGCTTTTGAATTAGGAAAACAATTACCATTTTCATTTAAATTTTCTGGAGAAAGAACTGTTATTAAAAAGCACTCTATTGTCAGTCTGGCAGCTTTTCCATTGCAAAACACTGATATTTGGAACTGTGGAGTTCCTACACTGGAACTTATTTTAAATCTTGGTCCCAAATTTTCTCACACAAAAGAAATCCCCATTAGAATATGAATTTGTTTATAAGAGCAACCCTCTCTCACTAAAAGAAACAGTGCCTTTTAACAAATAAGTGCAATATTTTTCTGGACAAACACTTTGCAGTTCAGACAATGAACACAGCACTTTTCAAATGGCTGCTGCAGAGAAAATCTGGAAAATCCCAGTGTAGGAATTTTACAAAGAATAATTCTGGACTAAGCTGTTGAGTCCACTCTGCTGAGGTCTAAGGGGAACAGAGAAACTAAGACCATGCTCAGTCTTGTGAATCATTGTGGATTTCCAGCTAAATTAAATGAAGTTTATTAACACAGATGAAAAAAAAATGTATGTGCCACGTTTGTTCCTCTACTTATTTCTGCTGTCATGGATCAGGTGGGACTGTACCAAGGTCATCAGAGTAATACTGCACCAACTAAGTTTGAGAAAAGATTTGGAATCTACATCTGGTTTGACATTATCTCTGTGACAGTGCAGATGCTTGTCTAGAAGGCTGTGGGTGGACTTTGGTTGTGCTCCACTGCTCCCTAGACCAGCAGCAAGCTGACAGAGATGAGATGGAAACAGTGAATCAGGACATCCATCCCACCCAAATAAAATTCACAGATGAGCAGAAATCTGCCTTCACAAAGCCCAAGAATCTCATTTTTATAGTATTAGATAAGCTGAGAAGATGTTCTTCCAAGACATTGCAGCACAGTGTGATGATTATTAGCTCAATTCAGTGCCACAATTACTACAGGCCATTTAGCACAAATGCTTCCCCTGTTGCCATCCATTATTCCAGCAGCTTCAGAAATGTCAGTGCGTGCAGCTGAGAGCACTGCACGTCGTGAAAGAAATATGGTTATGTGTGACCAGCACAGCTCAGCCACACATTTATAATGCAGAACCTCTGGCAACACCTTTCTGCTTGAAAATTAAGGAAAAAACTACCACTGAAATCAGATGTTGGACTAAAATTCAATTTTTGTCATCATCATTATTCAGTTGCTTATCACATGAACAATTGTCCTGTCCCCTTGGATTGGGTTTGTCTCACCTGTTTTCTTCATCTAAAATGCCACTGTCCAAATCTGAGCTAGTCACCTTGGATTATTTGCAGAGTTGGTACAGAGAAACATGTATTTCCAGAGGATGACTTTTTCTCATCCTAAAATAGATGTCTAGGATGGCATAAAGGACCATTTGTTTACAAGTAACTGGGTGAATTTACTCATCTTACCATCCTACTACTACCACCACTACTAATTTTATTAGTTTGTATTCTAATCAAATAAATTCACTTTTTTCTCTTAAAGCCTGGCTAGCAGGGTGACCCTGGGAAGGCCAGCAAGATGTGGAACTTCAATTCCCATGGGAAGAGCAGTCAGAAGTGGAGGCACTGCTCCCTCCTGGCCTTGCACAGCATCCTTCACTCAAATGTCTGGGATCCACAGCATGTGGAGTGTTACCCCACTGAGCTGCAGAGAAATTTGGGTACCTACAGCTAATTCAGGACAGATACCTTTCAGTGTCAACAGCCAGCTGGAGTCTTTCTGTCAGTAGACTAAGGAGAAACACACCTGAACTTCCAACCTCCCTTTGGGATTGTAACAACAGTAGCTATATTTGTTTAACAAAAATAATTTGAGTGTTTAAACTAAATATATTAATTGAGACCTGGAAATAATCTTTACTGAGTATTTTAAGCTGTCTACTTTGAAAAGGAGTCCAAGCTCACTGTGCAGAATGGTTTGCAGACATGGGCACTGAATTTCTCCTCTAATAAAAGGCAGCAGGAATGATCATTCTCTCTAAATGCAAAAGGGACATAAGGTTATGAACCTACAAGATGCTTAAATTTCTCTCAAAAGGCTCTTAGAGATGAGATCCTGTGTGATGGTCAAGTAATAGCACTCGAAGACAGAAGCAAGGTCACTGGAGAGCCCCCTCAATGCCACAGTCTTCACACTGTCACCACCTCAGAGAGCACACAGGCTGATGCTCAAACCTCCAGCCCTGTGCCTGGTCACACTGTGGTGCTCTAGAGATGCTCCCACCTCTCTGTGCAGTCCCCTCAGGCAGAAGGGGGGGAGGGAACAAACACTGATGTCTCTGCAAGGTCAGCTGGTGCAGCGACCAACAGGGAAAAAAAAAGCAGCACTAAAGTGCACTGCATGAGAGAAAACAAAATGGGGATTTGCTGGGTGGGTCAATGGTGACAGTTCTTGCAAATCTTGGCTTTAAAGAAATTACTCAGAAACCCCATGTAACTCCCAAGAAAGTGCTGAGGAGGCTCTTGAAGAAATCCCATTTCAATTTGCTTATTTAAGTTAGTAGAAAAAAGACCTCCTTGTTATCTAATTTGTTGATGAGTTCAGACACTTTCTGGAATGATTTCTTGCATAATTTACCTTATTGATACATTATTTATAAGTCCTCATTCAATTTCAGGCTCAGGGTTTGGATGTGAGTCTTACATAATGAGGAGCTGGTGTCACCTCGTGTCAGAGGAATCAAAAGTGGTTTTGACAACCCTGGGATTGTCACTAAAACAGCAATATAATCAGAGTTAATTTTTCACTGCTGAATCATTGCAAAATGCTCCCCTGCCATTCCCTCACAGGAATCTAATAAATTATAATATCCTTTATCTGTTTAAGAAAACAATTTGGTAAGGAGCAGCAGTTACTGGCTAAAATGCTCCATAAACTGAGGTTCAGTGTCTGTGACTTGAAGAAGTCGTTTCATGATGTTTTTTAAGATAATACATTCCCTGCAAGTTTAATCTGGGTACATGGATATAGAAAGACCCACAGTGTTTGCACCACGGGCTTCCAAATATGGGTATTCTGCAGACTCCTCAGGGATACACATTGAACTTAAAGAATTCAGTGAACCTTTGGATTCTTACACTGTCCCTGGGAGCTCAGGATTTCTTTACACTTTCTGACAAAGTGGTTAAAAAATACATCCATACTGAGAAGAGTGTATGTATATTGACAGAGTCTCCACTCACTGTGGAAGGGATACACCCTTTAGTGACAGGCACATAATACATTTTGATAGAGAAAGGGGATCAATTGGTTGCTTGGGATAATAAATCACTTTCTCTTGTTCAAAAGTCTGGAGTTATATAGCAAAAACCTTGCTCAGCCTGTCCCCCTGTGAGCTGAAATATTCTGTATCTGCCCTGTTGTTTTGTTTAGCAGAGCAGGAAAAGAATTATTACTTGATGTTTATTCCATACAAGTTTGTTATCTAATCTGTCAAGCTTTGAATCAGACTGGCCTTATTAATGTAAGAATCACTCACAGTGTTCCCTGTGAGGGGTGCTGGATATTTCAGATGGCATCAAATCCCTGCCTGTCAGAAGTTCCACTGTAGGAGTCTTTGCTGCTAACTTCAGGCAAAGTGAGTTTTGCTTTTTTAGCTGGATTTCAATGACTGTTTAGAAATAAAGATGTGGGTTTGAAATGGGTTTTCAATTTCCCTCCAAAAGGAAGTCACTGCTTCTTATTTAAAATTTGCTAGATTTGTACCTGCAGTAGCCAAAACTCACAGTGTGCTGCTCTTCATGGAATGCATGTGCAGAATCATGTTAAAGTTCCCTCTGATGCACAAGTACCAAGCACCTTGTGGTTTGCTGCTTTTTGGAAACAGATGCTTCATTCCTTTTGCCTGATGACTTCCAAGAGATTAGTGGGCACTATGGTCACATTTCCAAATGTCCCTGCACCCTTCAGCACCTGACACACTTTTGAAGGAAAGGGCAAGTACAGATTCCTTCCAATTCTCAGACTTATACTTTAAAAACAGTATCCTTTTTCAGACTTTGTTTTTAATTATTCATTTTTTAGAAGCTGGCATTGGATTCAATGAGCATTCACAGGGAAGATCAATAAAACCCCCAAACTCTACATAAGCAGGCGTTATCACCCAGTTTCAAGCAAGCTGGCAATAATTCCGTGGCCAAACATTAATTGCAATCTCCGTTGGAGTTTGAGGCCCATCATTCCCTATCCCTGTCCATAGCCACCCTTCCACACCACGGTCTAGTGGGAATTCCTTAAGTGGTGTATGTAAGGATGTAAATACCATGGCTTCTGCCTGCCCTCTGTTTGCACTTGCAGGTTTGTTTATCCTCTGGAGGCTGCTCCCAGCTCCGGGCCGTGCCTGGCGAGCCTGGAAGTGAGCAAACACTTTGTGTTACAGATCAGGAGGCAGCAATGCAAACAAACTGTCCTTGTCAGCAATATTCCCCCAGGTGAAGACAGCCCATGAAGGGAAAGAAAAAGTGAAAAGTGGTGGTTGGGACAGGTACTTTGTTTTGAGTACCATCTGTCACTGTTCTGCCACGGCATCTTCCCACGTACCCGCTCCTGTCACTCACAGGACACCCAGCCCTGACACCAGGGGTGGATCTAAGCCAAACCTGAGGACTCTTCAGTGGGCAGGAGCTTGTGCACATGCTGTCCTGGAGGAAGGATGGATGAGCTACAATTTTGGCCACCAGCAGCTGTCCTGTTCTCACAGTGTGAGCTCTGGGCCCACCTCCCACCAGGTTCACAGCCCAGACTGAGCACAACAGGGCATGGATACATCCTGTGTTATCCAGCCACCTCACTGCAGAAAACAGAATGGTTTTTGCCTCCATTTTGTGAGACTGGGATAAGGGGAGCATCCACCCTGATTGGCGCTGGCCACAAAAATTTGTCTATTTTTTTTTTTTTTTCCATAACCACTTTCGTTCTAGAACAATGTTTGCTGCAAGGGCAGTTGAAGAGCACAATTTAAGGGAATTTATTCCTATTTATGGGGAGATTGTCCATACTGGCAACGGCAGATAAAAGTGTGGAAGTTGCACTGCATGGGAGAAAATGAGCAAAGAATTTAGAAATGCTGAAGATGCCCATGCCCACTGTGCTCTGGTGAATCTGGAAAGATGCTCATCTGAGTCAAGGGGCTGCAGGTGAATCACAAGATGAAAATCCAGAGAGGGAGATTCCCTTGTAAGATCAATCCAGCAGCTGAGTGCAGGTCAGAACCGTGTCCCCAGGGTGCCAACGCAGGCTGCCTTGTCCCCACAGCTGAGGTTCCAGAACTGGCACCTCCGGCCACACTCTGCCACCACCCTGTTCCATCCTGGGTTTTGTTATCCTTCCACTGGTGGTGCCATCCCAAGCAAGAGCACTCCCAAATCCTTCTTGTCCCTTGCAATGCACACTGGACTTGTGTTCATCCATCAGAGGGGTAAGACTCTTTCAGAGGGCCTTGGCTATGGCCCAATTTGCTGCAGATTTCACAAGGATGACAGTGCCAGGCTCCATTTGATTAGGACTTGTAAATACCTGAATGACAGAAAAAGGGTGAAAATAAGAACTATGGAATTTGAATTTATGGACACTCATTAGCTGAGTCACTGTGACTACTTCTGGTCTCAGATCATCCTTAAAAATTAATGTTCTGAAGATTTGTGTGCACAGACTTTAAAGATTTTTTCTTTTCTCATGTGCCGTCTGTGCACAGGATTTTTTTTTTCCTACAGGAAAAGATGACACGAAAATAGCCCCTTGACTTGGAGTGAAAGCTTCATTTAGACTTGCTGATGGCAAGAGACTTTTCTTTGAGTTCCTGAATTTTTGCAATGGTCTAATTGCACCAGGTGTGTCAGCAGCTTGCTAAATGCCAAAAATTTAAGAAAAAAAAAAAGAAAAAAAGGAAGATGAGAAAAAGGAAAAAGAAGATGCTGCTTAAGTTACTTTGATTGAATAGGAAAGCAAAATAATAAATTGATGCATTTCTGAGTGTATTTCTTGATACTGCTAGAATAAAGCAAATTTTGTTGTGCTATCTTACTGTGATTGTCAGTTAAAAAGAAGAATTTTGGTTTGTACTGGAAACTGAGCAAAAAGTTCTAAGCTCAGTTTTTGGAGGATGTGCATTCAAACCTTATGCCTTCACTTTGTTCCTCAGATGGGTAATTTCTGAGATTTGGTGAATGCAATCAAAAGGGCACAGACATATCTTGCTGCACCAGTTTCTAACAGCACAAGCACCTGGATTTTGTGACGATTATGAAACGATTCTGTCATATTTGCAGACCTATTTACATTGCATTTTCTATGAAAGTGAAGCAGAAAAAAAGAAAGAAAGGAGACACCTCAAAGGCAGAAGAGAAAAATAAAAATACACCCACTCTCTCTGTGTTTTCAAACTAGAGCAGAGCATCAGAGATGAAAGGATCTGCTTTTCTTTTAATCTCGCAGTGCAGCTGCCTCATCTGCTGCCTGCAATGTGTCCGTGTCACAGTAGCAGGTTTCACCTTTCTCCAGAAGCCACATCCTTCTGACAGCCCTGACAAAGAGCAGGCAGCCAGCCAGGCTCGCAGGATCTTCCAAAATACCAACCCTGTGAACCCAACAGTCATTTCTCCAGGAAAGCTGTAAATCACACCCCAACTTTGCTGGCTCCCAGGGATCTCAGGGAAGCAGAGAATAGAAAAGCAACTCACCCTCACTGATCTTTCCAGCTTGCTCCTGTGTGAGCATCCCAGCCCCAAGCACTGAGAGTTTTGTCTTGCCCCTTTTCGTATAAGAAATACATTAAATTGAGCAGCTGCAGAGGAGGGACATGTTTGTCCTCTCTTTGCTTAGCCCTGCCAACGGGAAGGCAAATCCCTCTGGGATCTGGCCATTGCTACCCTGTGCTGGGCCTTCACCACAGGATAACAGCAGGGAAAGCAGACAATGGAGCTTTTTGAGCATATTCTCTGAATTCTCATTGCTTTAAGCTCAGGGACCTTCTATGCCTTTTTTTGAGGGCAGAACATCAGAAAATGGTGCAGCCTTGTGATGTGCCACTCCCAGTGTGATCCAGCACATCAGTGGATTAGGCACAGTGGTGGAAAGCTGGTGAAGAATCACATCCACACAATCTGTGTGAGCTCCACCAAGACTATATTTAAAGATAATAACAAAATTTTCATTGTGTCAAAGGAAATAAAAAGATTCTGATGCAAAACCTCAATTTGTTGGCACTTTTTTGTTCTCTTTATGAGTAGGGCAAAATTACTACCTGGGGGATACCGTAAATTTGTCTAGTCCGAATAAAAAATAAATGAACACCACAAATCTTCAGCAGTAAACTAGTTAATAATGTATTGATCCCTGAATTACAGGGTAAAAGTACAATATATCTTTTTTGGAGGGCACACCTGCATTTTCAGGCATTCTTGTTCACCCTGGATACATAAATCTGCATTACTGAGGAGAAAGTTTAGCACAAGGTAATAGTGGCTGCTTATCAAAAATTTATTAAAGAGTGACTTAATCATGTAAATGACACCAGAGCATGAAAGGAAAAAGAAAGATGGGCTGGTGTTTTCAAAGTAAACACAGCAATGCAATATTTCTCCTGACACCTATAAAGAATAACAACCAGGTGCCAATAAGGTGTAGACCAACTTCACTTTCTTTGTTTATGCAAATATTTATTTCCATATACAAATATATGCATAAAGCTTAATTATAATCAGAAAACTTAATTATAATCAGCCTAATGATTATCAGAAAACTTAATTATCATGAGCCAAAATTTACTTTCTCTTTTCAAAGCACTGTCTTGGTGAGGTAACTGGGATGTGAACTTGTTACCACTGAAATCATGAATTAAAAAGTCATTGTGAGGCAAAAATCAGGCTCCTAACTCTCACCTGAGTTGCTTCATGGCTAATGCAATTACTTCTGGTTCACCAAGCCTATGCTTGTCTGTGCAGACTGTGCAAAATATCTTTGTAGCTCACTGTTCATTAAAATTGAGAGTGTTTGGGTTGCCTTTTTCCCACTAGTTAACGATGATATTGCAGCACAACAAACTAGAGCAGGCACCTCCTGAGTTAATGCCGGCTGAATTCACAGAAAGCACCATGGCAAAGGCTTAAACAACGTCAATGAGGGATGCACAGGAAGGTTTGTGTCAGGTCTGTTGAGTCAGCGCTGGACATTACATTATGAACAGGTCATAGAAGAGGAAAATATGTAGGGGACTGATAGAGCATCAGCTGCTACCAGAGGAGAGTTCTTCTTCCTCACCTTCACTTTGCTTGACTGTTTTATTAACTTGGACTTTCAGTTTGCTATAAAACTGTGAAACTTGAAGAGAGAATGGGCAGCAGAGGGAAAAGTTTGAAGACAGGAAGATTGTTCTTGTTGGACGTAGAGAATCAATCACAGAATGATTTGGGTTGAAAGGGACTTTAAAGGTCACCTCATTCCAACCCTCTGCCATGGGCAGGGACACCTTCCACTAGAGCAGGTTGCTCCAAGCCCCATCCAACCTGGCCTTGAACATTTTCAGGGATGGAACATTCACAACTTCTCCAGGCAACCTGTGCCGGTGTCTTACCACCCTTCCAGTACAGAATTTCTTCCTATTATCTAATCTAAACCTGCCCTCTTTCAGTTTAAAGCCATCTCCCCTTGTCAAAAGTCTCTCTCCATCTTTCTTGTAGGTCCCCTTTACGTACTGGAAAGCAGCCATAAGGCCCTGGGTCTTCTAACACTCCAAATACTTCCTTTAATAAAGTGTCATTTACTTGACAATTGTTAATTTCTCTCATGGTAACCGCTAGCACATGAAGAGGAGACAATACAAAACAAAGCGTGTGCTTTTCTGCTGCAATGCCAGACCCATGGCCAGGAGTTTCAGGAGTGCATCTCACTCCAAGACCCTTGTCCACTGCTCCCAGACTACTATTTTGAAAAGATGGCAGTGCCATGGCCTCTGTTGTCTATACTTAGACCAGTCTGTCCATGTTCATACTAATAGAGTCTTTATCTTCTGAATTAGGATGGAGAATTGTCATTTACTCAAATTAACCCTCAGGGTAAGCATGGGAGGTTTATTGAGTTATGTCTACAGTAGTAGCTAAACCTGGATAAATTTTGAGTGCAGACTCGAGTGTGTATTTATTGGTGCTATTCAGTTGTAAAAGTGAACATTTATATAACCAGAAGTGTTCATGGGCTCTATTTTTCTGTGTTTCTTGTTATAACTGCAGAGATTTCTGTATTATAGAGGATTTTTTTTAATCCCTGTCTGTTTACTTGATCTCAAAATGAAATCATAACCCTGATTTGGACATCACTGCTTATTGCCACGGATGTGACAGGGATGTTACAAACAATATTATCACCAGCATCATCTGATGTGTGTCCCTTAAGTGCTCAGTGTACATTCCTTTTCCCTACCCCTTAATATGGTGTCAAATTAATTATAAGCTTTTTACAGGACAGACTTTACCCCCACGTTGTTGTGTCACCTTGTAAAACTTGGTGTCATTTTTCTTCCTTGACAAATAAATGAAAGGACAAGTGAATCAATTAATCCTTAGGAGAAAAGATTGTCCTATTCAGGTGCTCCTGAATCAAAAGGACAGTTCTGAAGTAGCCTGACAGAACTCCCACCTCTGACCAAAACTGTGATTTACACCCAAAGCTCCCAGTAGATTTGCCCTGACTTGTGTTCATGGTTTGAAACACGTCTCCATTTCTCCATATTTGGATTGGGGACAGCTCATTTTTCTCATGCTGTAGAAAAACTACAAGGGTGACACTCGGCCAGAATTGCCATCAGTCTTCAGTAGGATGTTCTATTGATTTCAGATTAGCAAACATCATCTTAGAGAGGCTAAAGTTAGCCTGGTCTAAAGAAAACTAGACTGGGAAAAATGGTGGCAAGGACCTTGCAAAGCACAGTTTTGCTCAGGCTGGGGGCACACGGGGCTGATTGAAAACTGCAGGTTTCTCTCATTGCTGAGCATGGCAGAGGTTCATCTCTTTATATTTTTGTCATTTGTCAGCTGGATGGATGTGCCACAGAGGAGGGAGGCACGTTGTTAGGTTTACAGACTCACTGTAATGTGAATAGAGATTTCTCTCTGAGTGGAGATGTACTGAGAAGTTCTGCGTGCCCTCCAGCCTTCTCTTGGGTGCCATCTGACACAATATTTAGGTATGAACTATTCAGTAGGTTTTAAGCATGTGGGTAAAGTTAAGTACCAAGCCAATTTTCTGAAAAGATGGGAATTGCAGATACAGTCTTAACTGTGAGAAATAACATTATACTCTAAAGACAGCTCTTTTTTATATTTGTATTCTGAGCACATTAGGAATTTTTCATTCATCATCCTTATGGCATTGGAAATAGCACAGAGTGAGGCTAGGCAGAAGGCTAGATTTGAACCTTAGCACTCTGATGCCTTTATCTGTAGATTTACATAATCTGGGGTGTGTCCTCCTGCAGTTAATTACATGTATTTATCACCTTTTGATGACATATTTCCATTACATGACATGTTCCCAGTGTCACCGTGTGCCTCTCGGCACAAATTGGTTTGTTCTGAGGAAGAAAAGGGAAATAATAACAGTCTTCCCACCATCACCCGTTATGACCTGAACCTTTAATGTCCATAAATAAAAGTGATGAGGAATGTCGTGCACTCCCAAGGCCTTGAAGTTTTCTCAGCCCATTCTAAAGAAAGGGTTTAAAGCATTGAAATAATATTTTCTTATGATCTTAAGACTTTCTTATGGGAAAACTTAGGTTTCCTGTTGGTAGAGAAACTTCCTGGGAGGTCTTCTCAGACCTTCTCTCTTGTAATATGAGAAATCTTGGTTTGCTGAATGATGAGGGAAGAAGAGACTGAACTGTAACAGTATTTCAAAAAGTGTAATGCACAGAGCAGCCTCAAGTCATGGCCTTCAACAACAGAGAAAACTGAGATGCGGAGCAATGGGGTTGTGACAGTACAGATTCTGTCCCATGGGAATTCCGCCCTTGTTCTACTGAAGTTTACTAAATATAAGTTCCATGTTACTGAGAGTGGCTTTTGGAAACAGGTGGTCAGACGCCTGGGCCCAATCAATCCCGGGGGGTGAATGATTGTTAGGCAATCAGAATAGCCCTCTCGCGTGTATATAAAATCTGTTATTAATTAAATAAAAACATTCAGCATTCTCTCACAATTCGTGTCCCTTCTCCCCGCTATCGGTTCAACAGCAACGTCAGGTGACTTCACTGAAGCCACCCAAGGACAGACCCTTGTCCTTTCCAATGCGACCACTCACCTCTCCCCTCTCCTCTTAACAATGTCACGTGAATTTTGGATATCGTCAGCCACTCTGTCAAACACAATAATCTTTGGACAAAGTCAAAAAAGAAAGTGTTCAAGGGATTTATTTTCTCTTTCTTTTTTCCCCTTAATAATTTCTGAGAAGAAGAAAAGGAAATTAATTGGGCAACTGCATCATTTGTCATGAAATGTGTGCTCAGCCCAGGCTACAGGTGTGAGGTTTCCCAGACACACTTGAATTAAGCCATCCCTGAGCTCTGGTGAATAGAGCTCCACATTGGTTCTAGTGGGTGATGGATGATGCCCCCTTCCCCATTTTTTTGCAGCACAGAATTAATGGAGCACCTGAAAAATGAGAATAACTAACATTCACTACTCCTTTGTCATGGAGAAAATCAGCTAATTACAATTAAAATCTGGTTTCCAGACACTGCACATGCACTCTGCAATGTTAAATATTCAAGACGAAATAAAATGTGAGCAACTTCATGCACATGCAACTGTGTTCAAGGAACACTCAGCAAGAGACCAAGACTTCAAAAATGTTAAAGTTAAGATTTTAAATGAAATTTTAATTTGCCCCTCTGTGTGGCCATGTATAGAAATGGTCCATAATTCCATGGGCACATTTTATTTGGTTACATGGGGACTTGATTTGCTTGGTTTACAGCCTGAGCATTCCTTTCTAGGGATTTGGAATGTGGGTGTGGGTTGATATGCATTCCTTATTTATTGCAGAAGATGAAAAATAAGTAGTGATGGAGACAGATCAATATTCTGCTTCATTATTTAAATATAAGTCAGCATAATTCCTTTGAGCAGGTTCCATCCTGGTCCCCCCAGCAAGACGTTAATGGTCAGAAGGATTGAAGAGCTCAAAGTGAACTCAATGCTGCTGAGGCTGACCGTGTTCTGTGCAAGTGAACTGCACCCATAATTTATGTGCTGGACTCTTGTGAACCTTTGTAAAGCATTTACAACAAACAGGCTTTGCAATTTTAAACATTTAGTAAAAAAGTGGGTGCTTCTCAAAGAAATAGTAAAATGTTCATACCTGATACTAAATTGATTTTCCTGTCAAAGCTGAAGGATGAATGAACTTTCCCAACAAAACATTGTAAGACGCAGAATATTGTATACACTCACATATATTTATACTTTTTGCATGCACAAATAGAACAGCGAACTGATGACTCCATTCCTTTGCTCCCCCTTTTTCCTTCTGGGGTAAAACAATGCACAACTTTTTTTTTTTTTTTCCTGAGACTTTCCATTAAAAATCTTCTTCAAATTATAAAAAAATATTCTTCCATTATGGGCATTGATTCTTCCTTCTCCCCACAGATGTTGAAAGGGATGCTAAAAATTCCTAAGTTTTCAGCACAGGTTTTCTGAGAAGCTTGATTTTCATTCAGAGCAGGAGTGTGTGAGGGCTGAATGACTAGGGATCAATGTTTAATTTTACACTCTGCACTGGTATTACTATAGACCATATCAAATATAGATGACAATGAATTAAAATAGTTTCTATTCTCTCTCAACACCCACATGTGCCCTAACAAAGGGTTTGTTGTTGCCTCTTTTTTTAAGTTGTGAACCCATTTAGAAATGGACACTGTGAATGTGTGCATGTGATATCGTTCCACTGGATCCCATTCATAATTTTATATAAATCTGAGGGATTAAATTATCAATTTTTTCCAATGCTCATAGTATTAATTTCTTTATAAAAAAGCAAAACATAAATCAGAAGAAATGTCAGCGCATACCAGAAAACTAAAAATGTCTCACAAACTTTCCTTATGAAAAAATGAATTATTCAAGAGCAATTTTCTTGGGTTCAGGGTGTATTGGGCTGTGTTCTTTCAATTCGGATTAGAAACCTCTGAGTTGCAATGCAGTGATGTGAGTCAGGACCTCATCCCCTGTACAAAACCTGCATTTGCTCTCATGATGTGACTGTTGGGGAGCTTTTGGTGAGCTATTATTGACATTTCAGAGAGCAGCATGGGAGCAAGGGACACAAGAGAGTAAAGAATAGATTTTTCCTAAGTTCTGAAAAATAAATGCCTAAGTTAGGGGCATTCCAGAGGGGCATGAAGACTTTACAGTCATAAAAGACTTTTTCTATCTCAAAAGTGAGGATTGTTGTGTGTCTCTCCATTGATGATGGAGGGAATTCAAAGAGGGATTTCCCCAAGAGGATGGAGTAACACTGGGACAGCTCACTCACAGAAGTCTGACATCCCCATCTTGCACAGCTACCTTTGGTAGCCTCTGAGATTAACAGAGGCAGGACTGTGCAAAATCTCTTCTGGGCCATTTATGCCAGGGGTGTTTAAGGGCAGTGCAGTTTTGCACCCACTGCTCTCCTTTTCCCACATCATCCTTGATTACAGCCCTACAGACCTGTGCTGAGGTCTTTAACACTTCTGAACCTCAGTGAGTGAAGAAATAATAGTCTTGTATAATTAATCAAGAATCATATTCAAGTATCATAATACTGTCCTTAAAGAGATCAAAAAATGAAACCTCTTGACAGTAGTTCTTCACTTCTCTTCTTAGCAATGGCCATAATGGCTCAGGTGTTTTCCTGGGAGAATGCAGAAGCACCTTTTCTGTATAGCTGTGGTTACTTAAATTCTACCCAAAACACCAAGTTTGGGTGGCTGGTGGGTCTGGGTTTGCAGAAAAGCCAATGAGTTCTGCCACATCCTTACAGCTTGTGTGAAATTTGATTTTCTTCTCCTGCTCTAAACCTGATAACATAGGTGAGGACACTTTTTCAAACTACTGTCTCACCCCCAAAAGCACTGTTGCTCCTGACAGTCAGAAGAGATGACACCCTGAGGCTGTAGAACCTCATTAGTTTTAGCTCTCAAATAAATGTGTACAGGAAATACTGAGTAGTGAGTGTACTTCTTCCTTAAGAAAGTGGGTACCTACAGGTATCAGACTCTAAATTTCCATGACTTTCTTTACAAACCAAGGTTTTACGTGTGTTCACATAACAGAACAACTGCTCCATGGCAGAAAGAGAGAAAACTGAGAACAGCAGAGTGAAATCAGTAGGAAGCTCAGTGGCAGGGAGAGACCTGTGCTGGCTGGCAGGAGCGAACAGGTGACTGTCAGCACCACAAACATCACATATATTTGAGATAAAATTATTTGAGAACAAAAGCAGGCATGGAGATGAGGTTTACCTGAGCAGATGACAGCCTTGCAAGGGTGTACCAGTGCCTGTGGCTTTTAGGACACCATTTATGCTGAGGGACAGTTGTGTCTGCCCTTCACTGGCACTCAAGGTCGGCCACAGCAAACTGAGAACGAGACCATCATGATGTATTTACCTCCTGCCTGAAGTGCTCCTGGACCACTCTCTTTTTGCCAGAAGCCTAAGCAAGTGTACAAATTTCTCTCTTTAAGCCCCCTGCATGCTTTGCAGCCTCCAGGCAAACACAGGAGACAGGGGTGTTCCTGCAAGGTGCTGGGAGGCTCAACAGTCCTTGGAGCTGGAGCTTTACGACAGAAGCGTGTGGTGCTTCAAGCCTCAGCTCTTTCATGATGATTTTGCCTTCATCAATTCCTGCTTTCAGGAGGAAATTCTCCATTTAATGAAGAGGGATGCCTCTGGCTTTGCTCTGCTGCCAGTGTCTTCAAAAGCACAGCATTTTTTCTTTCTAATTAAAAATGAAAATTCATCAATTATCAATCATTCTTGTGCACAGATCCGTGCTTGAAATACCCTATTTCCTGTGTGCATGTTTACCTCAGTAGAGCCATTCTAGCTCATGGTTAGAAAAGAGACTGATTCTAGTAAGATAAAAAAGCACCATTCACACTTATTCAGTCCAGGCTCATTCATACTTTACAACTTGCAATTGCAGGAGATGATTCCTCTTCATTATTACTTTACTCATGTGTCCTGCAACCCACACTTAATCTCAGGTTTCAAGTTCCCTGAAGGATCCCGTTTGGACATTTTGTTGTTTTACTAATCCACTAATAACAATGTAGGATGGATTAAATGACCCATATACATGGAAAAACACAACCACGTGCTCAGTTTCAGAGAGATATTTTTCATGTATTTGTTCTGCTTTTTGAAAATACCCAACCAACTGAAATCATAATAATAATTTCCTCTTTCTGCAGGGTTTTGTTGCTTCACAATCCTTGCTTTATTTGCAGAAAAACATGTTCTGCTGATTTCAGCAGGATTAATTATATGCTAATGTTTTGCAAATGTCTGTGTTTAGCCAAAAATCCTTTGAAAAATATTAGGTGTAAATAAATGTAGAATATTGCCCATTATGCCTCACTGCTCCTACTGCTTCAGCAGCTCACTGCTGCAATAGCACATTTATCAAACTGCACCTGAGCAATGTATGAAATCCATTTCTGACTAACAGAACTGTGAAGGGAAAAATGCTTATTTTTTGGAAGTGCTTGTGTGCTGTTCACATTGTGAAAATGACTGGCAGCTTCCAAAGAGAATCTGCAGCTTTGTAATTAATGTCAGTTTGGTAGAAACATATTTTTACTTGACAGTTTTGTTACACTCAATTTTTTAACAGTTCAGCCTTTTCTGACTTTGAATATTTCTGATCAATACGATCTCATTATTTTACCATAAAGAGTCCTCAGTTTTGATGGTTTTCAATGTCTGACTTGGTAAATCAATTGGAACTACACACTGATAAGAAAGGAAAGCCATCAGAAATGTGATGAAATCCTTGAAATATAATAGAAAATAGAAAACTTACAAAGTACATAAAATTTCAAATGATACTATAACAGCAGTTGAGTTCTAGTAAGAAGCAAGTCTCACAAATATTTCATCATATTCAGAATGAAATCTGAGCCAAAATCAGTCATGGCTATTGCTGATAGAAGCTGCTGGCCAGGGTGGTACCCAGGATTATTTGCTTTTATTAGCAGCAATGTGTGTACCAAGGTGATGGGGACTTTGGCAACCATCAAAGCACACGAAGCCGTGTCTGCAAGCCAGCATGGCCAGTCAGAGCAGGCTGGCTGTGCCAGGGGATGGTCCTGAGCTGGGAATGGCATCCACAGCACTGACTGACAGACAAATGTGCTGGCAGAGCAGAGTGAGGCAGAGATCACAGAATCACAGAATCATTTCTGTTGGAAAGGACCCCTAAGGTCACCGAGTCCAGCTGTTAACCCAGCTTTGTGTTCACCACTAAACCATGTCCTCAAGTGCCACATTCATCTTTTTTTTGGGACATTTCCAGAGATGGTGATTTCACTACTTCCCTGGACAGTTTGTTTCAATGCTTGACAACCCTTTCAGTGAATATGTTTTTCCCTATTATCCAGTCTAAACCTCCTCTGACACAACTTGAGTCCATTTCCTCTTGTTACCTGGGAAAATAGATCAACCTACCTGGCTGCACCCTCCTGTCATGGAGTTGTAGAGAGCAATAAGATCCCCCCTGAGCCTCCTTTTCTCCAGGCTGAGTCCCCCAGCTCCCTCAGCCGCTCCTCATCAGACTTGAGCTCCAGATCCTTCCCCAGCTCCATTCCCTTCTCTGGACTCACTCCAGCACCTCAGTGTCTTTCTTGTTGTGAGGGGCCCAGAACAGGACACAGGATTTGAGATGTAGCAGATGCTGGCAGTAGCTGCATAAACTCATGGAGGTGATGGTGAAACTGGAAGTGTGTTTGAGGAGGGAGGTAGTGATAAAGATATTTTAGGGCAATAATTTCTTCCTGTTTCAAGTAAGGACCCACATGTGAACCTCCAGGGAAGAGCTCCTGGCTGGTACCTTGCGAGAAGCAAGAGGATGTCCTGCATTATCAAACACAGGGTCGATATAGAATAAAACCCCATTTTGCATCCCACTTACTGTCTAGATGCCTCTCAGAGACAGATTTTCTGAGGCACTCACCTTTCAAAAAATGACATTAGTTACAAAATGATGTTAACCATTGTTCTTCTGCTTGGGGCTCCCCCCTCAAACCTCCAATGTGCTGCAGAAATGGTGCACATGCACTGCTCAGGGCCTCATGGGAGCTGTGTGCTATCAACGTCCCTGCAAACTGATCTGAAAACCTGAGCTGGGAGTAAAGAAAAACAGAGGAATTAAAAACAATAATAGAAAAATCAGCAGAAAGTAGCAGACAATAAGGGCTGGGACTAGAAAATGGTCAGTGCTACCTGTTCTGTTGCTTCCAGATCTACTTTTACTCTGGGTTGTGTTCAAGATATTCAGCCTGTGTTATGAAACCTACTGTGCAGTCATGTGGATCGAGACAAGCTGAGCGCTCCTCCTGCCTGGGGTTTTTGGACCACGCTGACATTTTTCAGACAGACACAGCTGTGCCAGAGGGGTTAGAAAACTGGAGCAGTTATATTACAGTGTTAATTTCCATGGGTTATATTTCACTTTCTTCTGGCTGAAATGAAATTAATTGGCTTTTTTCTTTTTTTTTTCAACTGAACTTTAAAAAACTGTGTGAGTTGATCAAAAGTCTAAGTGCTTTTAAGTATTGATGGAGCTGTTGTGCTTGCTGTGGATGGGAATTCTTTCTCTGCAGTGCTCAACAAAATCAAGACCTATTTCTGTGATGTGATGTGTTATTCTATGTTTTATTTATTTGGAGTCTTTCACTGGATGATTTAGCACAAGATCCTGTAGGTAGTAAAATATCCATTAGCTAAAAAAGAGTCCAGACAGCTAATAAAAACTTATTTGGTTGAAAAAATGAAATAGAAATTCTTTAGCTTAGGAATTAGTCTCAGTTGTAAATGGTTAAGGTCTGGGAGGGTGTACCAGTGAAATATTAAAATATATTAAAATATGTTACACTTGCCTTGGACAGCCTCGTCTGTGTGGATTGCAGTGTTGGTGTAAGTTAAAAGTAATATGTTTATATTTCAACTTCTTAAAAAAGTGCCACAAGAGGGTGGAAATGGTATCTGGATCTTGCTGTTATGGCCTGTGCTGTCCTTCACAGCACAGAGGCGACAGGATGTGGGTTAAGTGAGCATAAACACCTTCTCTGTTTGGAGCTGCAGGATGCAAGCAGCATCCTATGAGTGTTTACTTCTTTATGACCCTGGCTGAAAGCTAAATGCACCTCTCCCTGATCAGGGTGACTATTCAGGGTAATCATTAAATTCTGGGATACAGGAGAAAATATTGAATAGATTCACAGAATATCTTTGTCTGGAAGGGAGCTTTGCAGGTCTCCTCTGCTCAGAGCTGGTCTAACTTTGAATTTAGCTTGCTCAAGGATTTGCTTGCTTTCAAGTTTTGAATGTCTCCAAAGGCCAACAATTCACAATCTCTCTGGGAACCTGCCTTCATGCTTAATCACTTAGAATTTATTTTCCTCTTACAAAGCCAGAAATTCTCCTGCTGCAACTTATGCCTGCTGCATTTTCCCCTTGCACCATTTGGTTATGAGAAGGGCTGGGCACACTTCCTGTGGTGGAAGAAAGCACCAAGAGCCCTTTTCCATAGAATCATAGCACCACAGGATGGTTTGGGTTACAAGGGGCCTTAAGGATCATCTACTTCCAACCCCATGCCATGGACAGGGATGCCACACACTAGATCAGGACATCCTCTTTAGGCTAAAACCCCCAAACTGTTCACTCCAGCCTCTTCCAGCAGTGGTTTTGGCAGGCATCTCATTAAAAGACAAACTTGCCGCCACACAGGGTGCACCAGCCCAATCCTGCCCACAGGCAACACCGAACAGGATCCCTGTGCCTGAAGAGGTGAAGCAGCACAGGACAAACCTGCTGAGCTGTCAGCTGCTCACGGGGATGCCACGTTTCAGATGCCTGAGTCTGGGTCTGGTGGAACAACTCAGCTGTGAAAACAGAAAGGGGTGGAGGTAAATGAGCAGTGAAGGCTGCTCTGGCTGGTTTTTACAGATTGGGTGAGGGGGACAGCACCCTCTCAGCACTGAGGTGAATTTTGAGTCTGTCTTGGTTCTGCTAGGCACTGTAGAGATGGAAACACCACTGCACAGCAATCCTCTGGAAATTAAACTGTTGGTTACAGCATACAGAGCTGGAGAGGCTTTATTTATTTATTCTTTTATCGAGAGCTTTGTTATTGAAATTGCTATCGATATTTAGTAGGTATGTGCAGAAATATTCACAGCTTGGCAAAAAGTTCACTTGGAAAGATTTCTCTTAAGTGAGATGTAACTTTAGATAAGAATTAAGAAAGCAAAGTTCCTTTCAATGTCAAGGGAAAACTCACCTGAAGTCCCCCCTTGTGACCAGGTAGTGTTTCAAGGAGTGTGATTCTGAATATTTTGTGTCAGGATCACTGAATTGGCATTTCTGCAAGTGCAAATCTCTCCTTTTCTTCATGAAACCCTGCAAAAAGCCTCTCTTTTCTCTGCTCCAAAATTAATCCAAATAGTGAAGAATCAATAGTTTTTCTTCCCTGGTTGGCTCTGATATTATGCAGCCCCAGACTTCCAGTCTGTGTCCACAGAATACAAGAAAAAACTTTCCAGCAACAAATCAACGACATCCTCTTCTTATTTTCCATTTTATTTCACTTGTTTTATAAATCTATTTTACAAAACATTTTTTTAAAATAAGTGTTCTATTGCCTTAAAATTGGATGAAGCTGTTCATATAAGAATAAAAAACCACTACAGGTTTTTTAACAAATAAATAAGAGCTTAGAAAATTATTCATCTGTTATGGAAACTGCAGCAAAATAAAGGCTTTATCAGCCATGAATAAAAGTTTGACAATCACATTTATTTTCCCCAGGTTTAATTCACGTCTAGATCTGTAGAATATTTCAGCTTCTAAAGCTAAAGGTCTGAAATCTTTCCTTATCACTGAAATTCACTTTGTTATGCAAAGAAATAGCAAACAGGCAAGACATGCTGCTATGATTTAGGTCCAGTTGCAACATTCAACAAATTTGCAGTTCCAAGAATGACATGAAGCACTCAATTATATTTGGCTTATGTTTCTTGATAACTCCTATTGTTCCTTGGGTTTTCTGATTTCTCTTTGGCAAAAAATGTAAGATTTGATCTTTGGCCATAAGCGTGAACTGTGTAAAGAACTGGGTTTCATTTATAAATCCCACACCTCTGAAATCTGTTTTCCTTTTTAGTGTGAAACAATTAACGACTTTTAAAAGTACTGAGGTGAACCATGCCTGACCTTTACTCATCTTGATCTGATGATCTGGAGGTGCACTTTGGTGGGCTTGGCTGGAACAGTGAAGCAGGAGACTCCCGATAAATGAAGCTGTGCACTATGGAAGACTCTGAGGATAATTTTCCAGTGCAGCTCCTGTTCATATTTATCACATTGCTATTAAAAATGACCTTTCCACCAGCAAACGCATATTTTCTAGTGCTTATAAAATATGGGGCTTTGGAGTGTATCCTGCAGTGGTTTGAATCAAAACTGACAGAGAACTGGGGGCATGTTACCATCCACCCTGCATCTGGTGTCTCATTTTCCACACAAGATCCCTAAGTGTCAAGGAAGCTGAGGATGTTGAAAGCTGCTTAAAGAAAACACTCTTTTTCCTGAAACTGGGTCACATACAAGAGTTCAGCTGCTGCTAATTAATTTTTCTGTTAGTTTGCTGTCACATTTAGCTTATCACGCAATGGACCTTCACTGTCAGTGCTCTTTCACCCTCCACTGTGGATCTCAGCCACTTTGTCCCAAGGTCAGATATCTTTATTAGCAGCTTTCCTTTACTCTATGTACAGTAATCTGGCTCATCTGCTCTGATGGTGTCAGATAAAACCCGACTGCAAAGTCTCCCCTTAGAGGTGACCTGGCAAAAGGAGCAAGGCATCATTCAGCCATGAAAGTGATGATTTGGCTTAAGTTGTTAAAAAAAGATAACTCAAAATGCTCTTTGCTGTCTGGCTAGAGGTGGAAGGATGTATAGACCCGTGTCACAGACAAAGCTTTACATTCTCATTTTCATATAGAATATTCTGAGTTGGAAGGGACTCACAGGGATCATCAAGTCCAACTCTTAAATGAGTGGCCCATACAGAGATAAACCCCATGCCTTGGTGTTATCAGTCCCATGCTCTGACCAGCTGAGCCAGTCTCAGTAGCTGCTGTCTGCCCCACTACAAATCAAATCTGGCAGCATGATGAGGGACCCAGCATGAGAAAGAATATTTCTGACCATTTTTGGCTTTCACATAAGAACGAATGTGGTCATACACAATGCATGCCTTGGTTGCTGTTAGAGAAGTGCTGCACCATCTTCTGCCCAGACTGCAGGAGTTATGGATTATGATGGTTATGGCCTCAAGTTGTGCCAGGGGAGGTCTAGGTTGGATATTAGGAAATATTTCTTCACTGAAAGAGTGGTTAAGCATCGGAACAACCTTTCCAGGGAAGTAGTGGAGTCACCATCTCTGGAAGTATTCAAAAAAGGAGTGGATGTGGCACTTTGTGGTATGGTTTAGTGGCCATGGTGCTGTTTGGTCAAAGGTTGGACTTGATGATCTTGGAAACCTTTTCCAGTCCTTATGATTCTATGATTCTGCGACTTCATTCTATGATTCTGCCTTTTTCTGAGTGTGAAGAGTACAGTGGTAGCTCATTGATATCATCTCCACTGGCCCCCCACCAGCTCGACACCTGAACACAGCCCTGGCAGAGTAGGGAAAGTTCTCACCTGGTTTATGGAAAGGCTCTCTCAGATTTACTGCAATGTGTTATAACAATTTCTCTGTACTTCACGGTGCAAAATGAAGGTGGGGATGCATTTTGCTGTAAATCTTAGAGGAGCTCAGAGAACAGCATAGCCTTTTGATTTTTTAGTTACTGTCATACTGGCAAACGACTTTTTTTTTTTTTTTTTTAACTGTAATTGCAGCAGAGCAACTGTAGAGAAATTACTCTTTATTTGTTTGAATAACAAAGACTCTGGGTGATGTATTAGATCACCTATTGAGGTCTTTCCCAGCTTATATTTCTAAGTTTCTGTGACTCTTTTGGGATGACAAAAGCTAAGGACAAAGATTTGTCTCCTAAGAGCTTGCAGTCATTGCAAAACAATTGCCGAATATGACCTTACAGATGAATTTTACAGCTTTGGGATAATGGGCTGCTCAATTCAACAAATTCTTTCTTTCCCTTGGTGCTGTTTTTCACCCTTGATGAAGAGCTCTCTTGGTGGAACACACTATCATCTTTCATGAGCACCAACTGGGGGAGCATTAAGTACATAACAGGAAAGGCCAGATCGTGTTCCCAGGGCCGTGTGGGTAAACTTTATGGCTGACTCATGTGTGAGCAGAATTTGGCTCCAGGGACAAGCTGCCTCTTGCAGAGAGCAGCAAACACTTGTTTCACTGCTCAGACTTGTGTCATCCAGCTGCACACAGGGCAGGAATGGCTGTGGGTCCCAGGGCGCTGAGCAGAGGGACCACCAAACCACCAGTTGACCTGATAATGTGGCAATGTTTTGTTCTTGCTTGTCCATTTCTTTCTTTCTCCCTCAGACAGCTCATCAGTTCCAGGCAGTTTTGTGAGCTGCATTCCCTCACTGTGGAATCAGGGCTCCAGCCCTTCCTGTGAACAACGGCAGAAAGTGCCAAGGTGGTTCCTTTAGCTTATCTGCCCCATATCTGCCACAATCAAGTTTAGGTTTTTCTGTGTTCCCACTCTAGATGTGAGACAATGACAGAAACATTTCTGACCTGCTGCCTGTGATGTACCCTGTCCTAGAGTAAACACCTGGGAGGTAGTGTGTTCTATATGAGTCTCCAAAGACCAATTTCGTTTCAAAATAATTTTGTCCCAGAGTAAACACCTGGGAGGTACTGTCTTCTATATGAGTCTCCAAAGACCAATTTCATTTCAAAATAACTTTGTCCCAGAGAATCTGTAGATGTTTCTGCTGTTTGGCATTCCCTCCTGTGTGCTGCCATGAAAGAGTCCTCCTCTTCCAACTGCAAAAGGAACATAAGTCTTGTTAATTGTCTTGTGTTGGGTTCCTCACTTGATTCCAGATGAGCAGGACTGAAAACTGGCCAGAAATCCTCCAGGGAACTGAGGCTGTCAGGCTGAACCTAAATTTTAGGGTAACAGTGAAAGAGTTCTACTGGAAGTAAATATCTCCATGTATTGAATCACCAGTGTCTTGCATGAGCTGCCTTTGAAGGTTTCTAGAGGGAAATCCTGTCTGACATCCCTTGGCACCAGCTGCTTAGGCAGGTGCCGCATCTCACTGGACATCCTGCAGAAAGATTGGCTTGCTGAGCATCAGAGAGCAATTAATCTTGTAAACATGTATTTCAGGGTAAGAGAAATTACCCTCTGCTCCTTTATTTTCATCAAGAGCAGCAGGATCTAAATCCTCCATCTAGACAGCCAAAATTTGATACCCAAATGAGGTCAGAGGAATCCACCTCCCCTGAACCTCAGGCTCATCTATAGAGGGAAACCTGAAGCAAACTTTTACTCACAGGCAAGTCCAAAACAATCCTGTAGTAAGATCAGGTTTAATACTTTTCTTCTTTTTCTATCCTAGTTTTGTAAGGCTTATCCAAAATGTTAAAACACCTCTGCTGCCATCCCAACTGCTCCTGTGCAAGTGAGAATTACTTGAATTACTTGATGTTGTTCCTTCCTGGTCTGAGATTCTGTATCAGATCCCTGATTCACTGCAGAGAGGGTGGTCAGTCATTGACCAGTTTGCTGAGCTCCACTGGAATTGCAGAGGTCTCCTGCAGGCATTTTTTTTTTTCTGATCTGTTTCAACCTGTATGAAAACTTATTGTCAGTGAGTAAAAGGCAGAGTAAGAAGGGGATGGCCACATGCCATAGATCCCCTTGAGTGTGAGACACTTCTTACCATTTCCTCTGTGCATGTTGATGTTTCCCCTTGCTTCAGGGTTGCTCAGGCAAAGTACTGACACTGGGAGAAACACATCTGTCACCTCTACTCAGTAAAGTTTGGGAAAGTAAAGTGTCATTAGTCATGAGGCCGTGGACTAATAAAATAATTTACTGTGAAATGCTGCTAAGGAAAAACACAAATTAAATAAATTTTTCTCTCCCTGGTCTCTCTCTCTCTTTCTCTAAGACACACAAAAGTTCATTTACTTATTACCTATAAGGAATATATATTGTGAATCGTTTTGCAGTGTCGTTTGGGAGCTATGCCTCTTCTCTTTATGTTAAATGACAAACTCAATAACTTATGACATAGTTTTTTTGCACTTTTGTCTTCTTTTCCAGTCAAAACTGAATGCTTGTTTTATGCTGAAAAAATCTCGGAGTTCCCTAACTGTCGGTAAAACTTGTACCGTACAAAGATATTTTGGAAGAGTCAGTAACACAGTGGGCAATGTGATCTGAAAAAGAAAGAACTGATCCAATCCTTTTGCTGTGATGTTTCAGACTGGTCAAACAATAGACTTGCTTCCCTATATCTTGCTTTTGACTGTCACTCCCTGCAAATCTTCAGGGGACCATTGCTGCTGAAATGAAAAGTGAGTTGGAACTTCATTGATGTCTACCTTTAAAAATAGTGTGTGTGATGGAGGAACAAGACTGCATTTTTTTTCAGTCTAAACTTTTATTTGTCATAGTCATCAGCTTCTGTACCTGGAGGAAGAGAAGGCAGGTGTGTTAACCAGATGGACAGATGGAACAAAATGTCACCGAACCGTGCAGGAGTGGAAACAGAGAGACCTAGGACAAATGACATTTTTGTGGATGGAAGGTGACCCAGCCTGTCAATTGTAGGCAAACTGTTCGAAAAATTGAAAGAAACATCTGAAAAAGGAGTTTTAAGATGCAGGGAATGCTGCTGAATTCTTGTAACTGTTGTACTGGAAAAAGGGGGAACACAGGCAGATCTTAAACTGGAAGCTTAATACACAAGGAACGTATTGGAGGCTTTCCTCAGAGGAGTAAGATACAACTTATGTATTCCCTTCAGCCATCCTGCCTTGACCAGGACATCACCTGTAGTAACTTCAGATCCTTGGGGAATACCCCTCATTTCAGAAGAGCTCTGTCTGGAACTATCAGGGATATAGAACCATGGAATCACAGAGTGGTGTGTGTTTGAAGGGACTTCAAAGGTCATCTAGTTCCAACCTCCCTGCCATGGACTAGATCGTGTTGTTCATATCCCCATTCTCCTTTCAACTCTAACATCTTTGGAGCCAGTTCTTCCCCTTTTCCATCCTCGACTACGACAGCCCATATCTGAATCTGGTTTCCTGGTTTGTTATTCTAACACATGATTTGCTTATTTTTCAGTTTGTATGTTTGTTTGTTTGGTTGTTTTTTACCAGTAAAAAAATAAATTGCCTAATTTATTTTTTCATATCATGCACAAAAATTTATAATAAGGAAATTTCTATTATTACTCCTGTGTGCAAGATGTTATAGTTAAGGGCCTTTTCTGTTGCTACTGCTGTATAATGATTATAGAGAGAGCCTGAAAATGACAGCTGTAGTGAGATTTCCATCTTGGCTGGACAGCAGCATGGAACATGGCATTCTGGTACTCAAATTGTTGTTTCTGAGAGGCCACAGGTACCCTACAATTGGTTGTTTTTCACTAGAATTCTAAAATCTACTTTTTAATAGACACAATCCTTGGGAAAAAAATCACATAAACCATAAAATGAACCTCAAGTCTTTCAATGCCAAACACAAAAATTTGATTCCCCCTCCCCTATAATTAAAATGAAAAAATACATAAACATCAAAGACTTGGTATTGGCCCAAAGAAGAATAAAAAAAATGTGTTGGTTTTGATCTTTTTGAAAGTGACCAGCTGCCAGTCCGGTGCAATTAAACAGATACACAAAACAAGCATCCTAAATATTCTCAATTGACTATTCAATTTACTATACATGTGATGAAAGCAGTGACTGAGGAAGAGCAGAAGACACCCATATAACCCCACTGTGACTGGGCTGCAATGAACTATGAATATAAAGGAAGCTCTCCTAAAACTTGAAATCTGGACCAAAGGCAACGGAAAATACAAACCAGTGGCTCAGCGCATATATTTGGATTTTATCTTCATTCATTCTGATTAATTTGCATTTAAAAAGCAATTTATATTCATACAACTGGTTGGGGAAGGGGGCTTGAGTGGTTTTATTTTAGTAGCTGCACTTCTTGATGCAAGTTTATCAGCCAAAGGAAAGGCTTTCTTTCTGTATCTGTACAGAACATTTTCAACAGAAGAAGGTTTATAACTCAGTAGGTAGAACTTTGATGTATATGTTATTTGTGTGCACCATCAAACAAACCACAATTTTTCTTCCTCTTAAGGAAAGTGCAGCAAATGATCCTCTAGTAACCACTACTGATATTTTCACTTACTTCTTTCCATTTAATAACCCTCAATTTTTTCAATACAGCTGTCATGTTCAAAGACATTAGTGAAATAGGACCACCTCTTTATCTTGTAGTCATTTACCTGTAAAAAACAAGTGATCTATGTTTTTGTGACAGTTTTAGGAGACTGCAACACAGGTATTGTAAAATTCCGAGACACCCATCTTACTTGCTCTTTTTTTGCCAGAGGTTTCCCTCCCCTCAGCAGTGTTCAGTGCCAATATCAAACTTTATGGGTGTCTGCTCTAATTATGGGGGATAGGAGGCAGAAAGGCAGAAGCAGCTTTGGTGACAGGGAGAAAGTGGTAATTGCTTTTTCACTTAGAAAGAAAGTCAGTCAATTGCACTTCTAGGGCAAGATTAAAAATCCTATTTTTCCAGTCATGATCCCGTTCTTCCTGTAGGCCTGTAAGATGGTACTGCTGACTGTCATGACTGTCCACATTCATTTGTTATGGGCTTCAAATCAGCACTTTTTTGACAATATCAAGAAAAGTCACTTATATGTGTTTTAGTGGTATGCAGACTTCTCCACTGTGGAGCTTTCCTGCCAGGCATTTCCTGACACAGCCTATTCCTCAGCTGGTTCACTTGAGCTTAGCACTCATAGGTAGTCTGGTCTTCCTGTTTCCCCTATGACAGGGAGTCAGGGATTAGGTGGAAGCTGAGATCAAAATTTATTTTATCTTTGGTTAAAACCACCTTCTACAAACTAAAACTCTCCTTCAGTCAGTTCCACTGCCTATAAAATGGAATGGGACCAATCTTTGAAAGAGTCAATGTCAGTGGTGTTATAATTATTAACAGGAACCATCCTCTCTGGGCTGAAACAGCTGAGCTCCTTTGGGACAAAGAAGTCTCTGAATGTAGGAAAGCCTTCCATGCTTTACTTTATACTAGTCCAGGTGAAGAGTCCATTTGGGATCATTGTCTATTTGAACAAGGATTTCCAGCAAATTAACATTATAATTAAAAAAAAAAATTGGTTTAATTAGAACCACTTGGGATGAAGAAATGAAAACAGTGGAAGGCTCTAGTAAATTTTTAGGTCCCTTGCTATGTGCAAGTATCTTTTCAAAATTCTCCTGCCCTTGAAGTACTGATCTAACAGACTCCAATATATTAATTAACACTGATATGGATTCCATGCTCCCCATAGAGTATCCTAGCAGGACTGGAGAGCAGAACACAGGAAGAAGAGACTGAAGGACATCTCCAGGTCGAGAGGAAATGGCCTTAGGTTGCACCAGGGGAAGTTTAGATTGGATATCAGGAAGAATTCCTTCACTGTGGTCAAGCATGGGGACAGGTTGCCCAGGGAAGTGGTGGGGGTCACCATCCCTGGGAGTATTTAGAAGATGTGTAGATGTGGCTTTGAAGGACATTTTTCAATGGTGGACTTGGCTGAGCTGGCTTAACAGTTGGGCACGAGCATCTTAAAGGTCTTTCCCAACCCAGATTATTCTGTGGGTCTATGACACAGAGAGCAACAGAGGAGCTTTGGTGTGGGGGATCTTGTGATGAGTGTGGTTCCCTGAACAAGGGCTGTCCAGCTCCCAGTGAGGAAGGCAGTGGAAAGGACAGTGGGTGTTGGTACAAAGCAGACAGAGTGAGCAAGGAAATCTACCTTGGCCCTGCAGCTGCTGGAGGTGTCTGCAAGTTTTGCAGATCCTGTGGTTTAGGAATCCAGAGTGCTCTGACATTGCATTAATCATGCCCAAGAGAGACATTATCCCTAAGAGAAACCAGGAACAGGCAAGCTGTCAGAATCTGGCTGGAATGTCCCCGGTGGGAAAGGGAGAAGGTGACCTTGTTCAGCCTGGCAAGTGTCACAGCAATGGGATTTCCCTGCCCCAGGGTGAGAAAATACAGCAAAACGAATCACCTTAAGAGGATTCAGAGGGATTTAAAAGGGATCTGTGCATATTAATATCTAGGGAAATGCCCTGCTTTCATAAGTTCATTAGTAAGGGGCTACCTCTCTTCATTCCTCATACACTTTTCTGCTCCCAATAAATCCTCCCACCTCTCTTCAATCTTGCATCCTTATCAGTAGGGAGGGGGAGATGGTTCCTGGGCTGGAAATTGTTAGATTTATGTTTTTGTCTTTGATCCTCAGAGCCTGTCACTCCCTGCCAGACAGTGCTATTAGTACTGAATTCCTTCAGAGGCAGCAGCAGCCTCTGTCTGACACGGAGAGGAAAAGTTAAGGTCAGGTACTGAGGAACCCAGGTGCTGGGGAAAGCATGCCAACTTCTCAATGACAGTGGAGGAATCCTATACACTCCTGCAGAGGGAAGAGGGAAGACATTTGAGCTACAACATGGGAGAAATGCTGGATTTGCGTCTGAATTGCTTGGGAAAACATTTACACTTGCAGCACTACCAGCAAACTATCCGATTCCAGGAGCTGTTGTGGAGCTTCGGGGCCAGCTGGCACAGCCAGACTGTGCCATTCCCTTCCCTCCAGAGGTTCATGGGGACAGTTCCTGGTCTGAACTGAGTCCCAAACTATGCTGGGGAACCAAACATTTGGGAAGCCACTGGCTGGTCTGGGCCAAAATCAGAGAAGGGTTTTTTTATCTTTTTACCATCATGGATGCTGAATTCCTGCACCTGCGCCCCAATGTTGTTAATTTTCTGGTACAAACAGTGGCAAACGAAAAAGAAGTTCATGCTTCACAGGGGATCTAATTTCAGAACTTTGCAGGGGTGCAGGACCAGGAATATCTTTGTTTTCTCCCAAGTTAGAGAGAGCCAGCATTTAGTATTGAGGGCTCAGCACCCCAATAAAGATCTCTTCATTTAGCAGCAATACTGAAAAGAAATTAAAAAGCAAACCTCACAAACCCGCCATGGTTCACTGAACTAGCTAAGCCCTTCAGCCCAGGTTCCTCATTTTTTTGGGCCACCTGCCTATCATTTCAAGCTGGAAACACAGACTTTGAAGCACTAGAAAATCATGCTAGCCATGGTGTCCCTTTCAGCATTAAGGTAGAGACTAAAAGTCTCTTCTTACCACGGTTATATACACTTCATATATTTAGTGTTATCAACAGGCAGCAGAAAATGCTTCTTGTGCTTTCATTGACATTTCAATTTTTTTATGATTAATGCAAGGGGATATTTTGGTGCTTAGATTTCTGTGACATCTATTCCCACTGTTTTCTCTCCACAAAAAAAAAAAAACAAAACCAAAAAACCCCAACAAATCAAAACATTTGAAATTTAGCATACAGCTTAATAACTGATTACCTTCTGTGATGAGCAGACAAGGGAAGAGCAGTGGATGTTGTTTACCTCCGAGTTAGGAAGGCCTTCAGCATAAACTGCCATGGTAAACTTATTGTCAAATGGAGAAGAAAAAGAGTGCAGAAATGGGTGATAAGTTGTGAAAAATTTACCAGAACACTGGACTTGGAGAATGATGTTCAGTGGTACAAATGGCAGCTGTTTTTAGTGGCAATCCTGAAGGCAAATCGCTGGGGTAAAAACTGATTAATGCTTTTATTAATGACCTGGATGATGGGGCAATGCACTGTCAGCAAGTTCATCGACAGCATCACAAAATATCAGTCATCTGGGGTTGATATATGGAGAGTATGTTGCTGTGTCAAGGGACACGGACAGGTTGGGTAAACTGTTGACAGGAGGTTTCACAGTGAGACGTGAAAGGGAAATATCACCTTTATAAATTAGCAACCAATGGCCTGAGACCTGCCCATGTCCCAGT
Source organism: Orthonyx spaldingii (assembly GCA_013397795.1). Taxonomy (NCBI): domain Eukaryota; kingdom Metazoa; phylum Chordata; class Aves; order Passeriformes; family Orthonychidae; genus Orthonyx; species Orthonyx spaldingii. The sequence goes on along the minus strand of VZTJ01002120.1, from coordinate 565,210 downwards.
AAATTGTGAAACCAAAGGCATGTTAAAAACATCAGATTTGGAGTTAAAATTATGACTATACCCAGTAAGATGAGAGAGCAAATTTCAGGTTTCCCAGCATGGAAAAGAAATCTCTGGGGTTATAGGAGATCTCCTTTTTGTCGTAGCACTACTGATTGGATCCAACACTTGCAGGCATTGCATTTTTTTAGCAATAGAGCCACTGTGCTTGGAGTTTGACATAACTTTCGTGAAGAAAAATGCCATGGTCAGTTTTAGTGTCCATCACAGTTGCCTGACATCTCCTAAGAAAATAGTCAGGTGTTTGTGGAGACGTTGTTCATTACTGGAATAGCGTTTTTCACGTGATCAGTACTAGAAAGTTTCTACCCTGATAATCATACTACGATATTCTCCTTAGTCAAGAGACAAAACCTGTAAAATTCAATGGTTTTTCTTCACCATGTTCATTAGGATTTAAACCAGGCCACTGTTTAAAACACTGAATGAGGGGATATAGATAACTGTGTGGTCCTGTGCATACGAGGGTTAATTGAAATGGATATTTTGCAAATCACATCATCTTTACTGGAATCTATTTGGTGGATATTTAAAATTCATAAGTATGTTAGATGAAAATCCAGAACTTCTCGTGAATGGCTCATTAATTGGAAAGGTGTCTAAAGTCAGCAATGATCACAGCCCAGCTGAATTGGGTCTTTCTTTGCATTTTAGCACTTTACTACTGCCACAGGCAGAATATCGAATTAACTGAGCACAGATTCATATTGTTGGGCTTCATCTCACCTTATTCAGCAATGGCATCCCATCCTTCTGGTTTTGCATGCCTGCAGTGTATATGTCAGCATTTAAAAAAGTCATTTCAGACATTGTTTAGGCGAGATGGAACGCAATGGACAATTTTATCTGTTTTAGCTGTCTTTGATAGAGTGAAACCAAAGGACTCAGGATGGCTACACTATCCATTGAGATCAAAGTGAGCATCCAATGAGTTTAGAGCCTGGACAATTAGAACAAATACTGATATTTACTTCGTAGATGACAACATATGGGCAAAAGAATCAAACCTGCTGTTAGTCCAAGGTCACTATGTCCTCAAAAGGAACAGGCACAATCAATAGGAGATCCATTCAACATACTCAAGCGGAGAGGATCCCATTCCCTCAGGAGTCTGCTGCTCTGAATTACTGGTGAAATTACCTTGTTCTTCCCACTGATGACAGCAGGAAACAAGCCTTTAGTCCTGACATGGTGAACACTCAATCTCTCCCTCCCTTCCTTTCCCTTCCCACCCAGTCTTAGGCAGGTGACTTAGGATGCAAATTTTTGCTGTTCAGGACGTTGCAGTCTCTTATTTCTTTGTGTCCTTGTGTAGTTAATGGTGTGTCTCCACTTGCCAAGAGAAGAAAGATGTGGCTTTTCTCTCTGTGGTGTATCTTTTCATGGTAGGCATTCCTTCCCTCACCTCCTGGCTCCACAGGGGCACACCTCTGCTATCCTCTGCTCTAGTGGAGGGAGGATGAATGATAACCATGTTCCCATCAGGTGTCTTAGGGTCTTCATGGTGCTCTTGAATCTGCTTTGTTCCCGAGACGTCCTATTTTCTGTTGAACCAGTAACTGCTGATGCAACATCTGCTAAAACATGTGCTTGAGGGAAGGTGACTTTGGCAGTTCTTTCCTTAAATTCAGGTGGCAAGTGTCCAAAAAGCTGCAGATGCACGTGAGTGACTACAGTAATAGCTGGAGTAGGGACAGACCTCATCCTCCGGGCCTAAAAACCTTTGCTTTGTCACTTAAAAAAATAGAACAGTAAGGGAGCACTGCAAAATTAAATCTTCGTTAAACATTAAATCCAGAGATACTTCAGACTTGAGCAGACACTTGCATATGTTTAGATTGGGCTGTATGATAATTAACCCCTCTATGGCAAGTATCATTTCTTGGTGGTGTTTCAGTCCCAGGACATAGACTACCACACTCTAACGACAAATATCCAAAAGCAGTTACCTACTTCTAGGGGGAAAAAGTCCACAGACAGATATACAAAATAATTTGGCATTTGGTTTAGGAAGACACTGATTGACAAAGTACTGAAAAAGGGGAAATTTTCTTCACTTTCTGTATTTTAGGTGAGGTAGAGCTTTTAGCAAAACTGGCTGCTGCAAAGGACAACATGAAAAGGCATAAAAGTCAATAAGCAATAAAAACATGACCTGATTTTAAACCTTTTTCTTACAGTGTAGTTCAATTAAATAAATTATCAAAACACATGTAGGCCTTCCTAAATGAGTGGTTAGATGGGAAGTCAGATCTCTAACCAGGTTGTCACCTGTTTCTGCTATAAAGGTTAAACGGTTTTCACCCCGTGTCTCATGTTCGCATCCTTTAAGAGGAAACAGCTTTGGAACATCTCAGAAAGGAAACCCATCACCTACAACTGAACACAGCAAATTATGAGCTCAGCCTCCATCAGGGTGGTGCATAAGTGTACCCAAGGTTACTCAACAATTACCAGGCAAAAGAAACAAGGCTCAAGGGATTTGGTTTTTTTTGCCATATCCATCTGCAAAATTACTGTGCTTAAGGAGGATGAAGAGGAAGCTGGCAAGGTTCTGCTTGAAGTAGTTGGGTTTAGCACTGGATTTAATTTGATCCAAATGTTACTGTTGAAGAGGAAGAAAGCATAATGGCTGCAATACAATGGTATTAGGTCTGTGTTTTTTTCAGGTCCACCCGGTGGTTAACTGTAAATTGGTTTTGAGGCACTTTAGTAAATGGATAAATGAACGACAAGTTTTAAACCGGAATTGTTGTGGTACGGTTTTGTTAGATCTCAAGGGGTAAGGATGATGCTATTACACTGCAGGGCTATTACACTGTATTTTATGTTCCCTGTGAGACCTAACAAATGATTAGTGGAGCTGGGGGTCTCAGTCACCATTAAATACGATGGCATGTTTTACTGGTGAAATGAAAAAGTAATGCCACTGTTTTCTGCAATGAGTCGAGTCATATGTTTTAAACCCAAATCATGTTCAAGGAAATATACTGATAATTGCTGAACAGTACATTTAGGTTCAATGTCATTTAATTCAACGGATCAACCTCAATAATACAGGTGGGGTAACACCAGGGGTGTGATGTGGGTGTTCCAGATGTACCTGCTGGGCTGAAATGCCCTGTGAGGTCACACACAGCACCTGGGGGCTCTGCTCACCACCCCTGGCTGTTCCTTGCTGGGCAGATGCTATGTCTCCATGAACTTCCAGGGGATGACACTTGTCCCAGCCTGGGCAGGGTGGTGATGACACAGGGCAGCTTCTGGCAGTACCAACCCAGGTGCTGCTCTTTTCACTGCAAGGAGTCTCTTCCCCCATTACATATTTCCAGGCTTCTTCTACACTTTTATTCAAGCCGATCCTGGCTGTGCTGTCAGTCTCTTTGCTCTTCGGGTTCTATATGTGAAGATAAGAAACTGGGAAAAGAGCCATCTCTTGGAGAGTGAAGGTTCCCTTGTGCTGCACTAGGCACAAGAGTGGGTCCTTTCCTGGGGGGGCTTAGGTGGAGGGCATGACAAGATGTGACAGGATTGAATGCTTCGTGGTGGCAGTCGCTGTGTGAGGTTTCCAGCTTTGCAGGGGGAGAGGAGGAGGAGGAACGCATACAACACATCCACACATCAAGACCTGTTTCCCACTCCAGACCTTCTGTTTGCTTATTTATCTGAAAAAAACCAGAATAGTTTGGCATATCTGGAGACCTCTGGAGGCCTCCCAACAACTGCATGCTATACAAATACTTCAAACTATGAAGTTCCTTGCTCTAAAATAGCCTCTTTTGCCAAATGCAGCCTTTATCTTGCCTCACACAGCAGCAAGTGCATCTGTGCCCAAGTATCTCGTTCTCTATCAGCCAAATTGTCACCTCTGCTGCAGTTGTGTGGAGCATATCACCACTACTGCTAGCATGGAAGCTAGAAATATTCCAGATTTACAACAAGTTATCAAAAGTGTTTATAATAAATGGGGGTAATCACATCCAAACACAGCAATTCATTCCTGTACTAACTCCACTGAATTACACCTGGGACAAATTTGAACTATTATTTATTGGGTAAGTGTTAGCAACCCAGCACAGTAACTGAGATTGTGTCTGGGGATCCAGATGAAAAAGATCTATGTCTTTTTTTTATCCCCTGCCTGCTTCTCATATTGTTCACAGATGGAAGTCTCTGCTAGAAATTAACAGTGAAGCTGATGACTTTGTTTTTATTGAGCCGAACAAGTCAAACAACTTGTTTTCTCTTCTCAGAAGGTTTATTTTGGCCTATCTTGAGACTGAGAATTAAATCCTGCAGCTGTTCCTAGTATTGATAATCAAAATCACAAAAGAGAACACTTCAAAGTCATGAAACAGTATCACAAATTATGACTTTTTTACAGAAGAAAAGGTCTCCTAAGGATTTTTAAACTTCTGAATATTTTGGGTCCAAGGAATACACAATATTTGTTTTTTTATGAAATAGCTTCTGCCAGGCATGTGGGAAACACATGAAAAACAGAGGTGGTTTGATATTTCCGTGCTGTCACCATTCTTGGAGCTGAGGTTTATAATAAATGTCAAATACAGCAAGAGTTTTAAGAAGATTGTCAGGGTAGGTAACACAACTTGAATAGCAAGAGACTCAATGGCAGCAGTGCCAGTTTTTGTCTTAGACAATGATTCCAAAGAAACAATATTCTGTAGGGAATGCTGTATTTTCTCATTTCATGAGGTCATGAATAGCAGTTTCTTAGGTAATTGCATTCCCTGGTAATTGGGATCAGAATGTTTTGGGTTGGAAGGGACTTTAAAGACCATCTAATTCCAATCCTCTTGCCAGGGCCAGGGACACCTTCCACTATCCCAGGTTGCTCCAAGCCCCATCCAGCCTGGCCTTGCACACTTCCAGGGATGGAGCAGGGGTTGATCACTACTACCAACAAAACACACCTTATTTTAAGCCCTCTTTGCAGGTTATTTCTATTTTTCTCTTCAGTCACCATTAAACACCAGTCTGCTTGGAGTTTGTCCCTTTGTGTTATTTTTTTGCTGTGGGAGAGTTCAGTCATATTTATCTTTCATTTCACTTATAGGCTAATCACAGGGAAGAATAGTTTCATTTATCAGAGTCATCCACTTACTTTTTCTCAGAGGAGATATTGTGCTTTCATCTTTGAACTTGAGCTCAAAAAACAACAACTAATCCAAGAAGAGGAGTTCGGAATAGTCCTATGACTGTCTAAATGTACCACTCACCTCATTTTGTGTCCTCCTTTCAGACAGAGTTCGATTGGGTTGTTTAAGAAGAGGCTTTTAAAAAAATTTGGGGTTTCTGCTCTTATAACTGAGAGTGCCTGGGAAAAAATGAGAGGAAGACTGGGAAAGAGGCTGTTTGTGTCTGTGTGGAGAGCAAAAGAAGGCAAAGAGAGGTGAAGCTTTTTGAAAAGAGGAAGACTAAAAGGAGAACATGCTCACTGGTATCTGCTCAAACTTCTGAGGAGCCATGCACGACATCCCACTGGTTGGGCAGCCAGCCACAGGATACTGAGGATATTCAAGCAGCAAGTTTAATATTTTCTAAAATCCTTCCAATTCAGCTGTTTCTTTGCACATGACACTGACTGATAGAATTTCTTGTGATGGTTTTCGAGTCATACCCTGTCCTAACAGAAATGCTGAGAAGTAACAGAGAGACTTGCCAGGAGGAGGGGACATTTTAGGATACCAGGGAAGTGGTAAACACATAAATAACCTTTCCCACCTCACATCTGAGTGCCCTGCCTTGGGCAGAGAGAGAGGCAGAGAACAATAAATCATTCTGCCCTCACTCCTCCCAGAGGAGAAACACCTGAATGTCTCAGGTGATGGGCTTGATGGGAACATTTTCTTCACTTCCACAGCATGAGTGATCCTGCCAGGAGCATGGGAGATGGCACTTGCAAGGAAATAATTTCCCACATTACTGAAATCCACCAGCACCACTTCTGAGTGCAGCCTGTGCCCTCACCTGATCTCAGGTGCCTGCAGCACCATTGCCTGCCTATTTTAAAATGCTCCCATTGAGGCAGCACATCCCAACCTTCCTTGCCAGGCCTGACCTGTAACACAGCACAGAGTCACTCCTGGTGGCAGAGGTGACAATCCTGTGTCTCAAGGGGTGCCACTGCTGACCCTTGCTGCTGATGTGTGTAACCAGTCCGTAAAACACGTGCTGCTCGTGTCTGCCCTGTGCTTTGATAATTTACACCTGTGAATTCTTCGATGGGTGACACCTCAACTGCAGAAATGGTGACTATGAAACACTGCAGGGTGAGACTTCATCGGTCTGGCTGGATTAATATCAGCTCAGAATGCTTTGGGAAGGAGAAAAAAAATGAAAAAAAAGAGGTGACTTTTGTTGCTTGACGATCACTGTGGCATTGGGAGATTGCATGGAACTGCTGCTGAAGGTCACTAATGTCCAGGGACATGATGAAATGACTATTTAGTAATAAAGGTATAGGAATTCTTGGGGTCATTTTCATTGCTCCATATAAGTCAGTGCTGCATCTCAACCTTGATTCCTACTTTTTTATTCTATATCATAAAAAAAGATATACTAGGGAGAGAAAATGTTCAGGGAAAGGTGATCAAAAAGGGCTAAAGAAAGAAAAGGTTTTCTTTTGGGGTCAGACCACTATGGTACCTTTAGACTGGCCACATAGAAAACACTAATTAAAAAAAAAAAAAGGTTGTGACAGAGAGCAACTGGATTGAATGATCTTGCAAATGTTATCCAGATGGTCAAACCTGGGACCTTATTAATCTACTAAAGTCTTAATGTGGCTAAGGGCAAATTGCCATTTATAATTGCATTAGTCCTTCCAAAAAAACACTCAACAAACTTAAACCCAAATAATCCTACCAGGGGTGATGCTGTCCTCAGATGTAGTGGTCACTCTGCAGTGAATTCCTGATTTATTCCCTTCTACAGTTGCTCTGCATCTTGTGCAGACTAAGGACCAAGGTGCAAGCATTTGTTATTTTTGTTGCTAGGGCTCTTTGTTTAACTGTAACCCCTTTCACTTCAGAGAGAAGGACAGCATTGTCTTTCCAAAACTGAACTGATGACATTTTGGTTTCTCTTTGAGACCTCTAACTCTGGCTTGTAGAAGTTGCCACTGCTCCTTCGATATCTGTGGAAAGGTGCTGATTTGTATTATGTAATACCCTGGTATTTTTTGTTCAACAACTCTTTTCAATTTTCTCTGCCTGAAGACCTGAGTTACTTTTTTGCTATTAGAAGGTCTAGGAAGGGAAGAACCTTTTTGAAGACCTTCCTTCCCTGGAAAATTTACATGTGAAGCATTGAGCTATAAAGTTGAAGTTCAGAAAGTGCAGTCTCACCTGACTGCTATCTCAGGCTTCCCTTTTTTCTGCCTTTATTAATGTTTCAGCTTAAGCATCACGGGCTTGTATATTTTTCATCCTTGACTTTAGTCATTAACCTGTACCTAGCTCCACATCCCTCTAATTGGGTTTTAAACAGGTTGGTCCCAAATCTTTTCTATGCCCCTCTAAAACATGGTTACACATAGACTGCTGACCAAATAAGCCAGATCTGCTGCAGGCTTCTATTCAGATGAGAAAAATAGGATTTTGTGTACTATATCATCTGTACCACAAACAACATTCTCCCCCCAGCCATCCCCTAATATGACTCCAGAGACATAAAAAATTACATGGCGGAGAGAAACAGTGGGAAAGAGGAAGAAGGAAATTAATGAACAGAGGCAAGGGAAAAAATGAGGTCTTCTGAGCACAGGTAGTTAATGAGATGGAGAGGTGATGCATTGATGAGACACATGCAATATGCTGGAAGGAAAAGGAGATACAAAAAAAAGGAACATCTTATTACAAAACCTGCCTATTCTGTAACAAATGAAAGAGTGAGTATTGCATTGCATTCTCCATCAATAACGCTGCTTAAATTGGTTGCTTTGTGATGCATGTGATATACAGATGATAGGAATCTCCAGTGTTTCAGCAGCGTCTTAGGCAACACAGCAACTAAATAAATGTGAACAGTAGAGCTGCAGTTCAATTGCATCTTCTTACAAATATCCTCTACCTCCAGGTCCTCAGGAGTGTTAAATAAGGAGCTTTGCTGGTTTAGTGACCTGGATGGCCCACCCCAGTGTGTGAGTTCAGAAGGAAACCTCCTCCCCTGACTACATTTTAAAAATCTAGAGGAAGCCCCTGATTTTATCTGTAGTAGAATCCATCAAGGCCAGTTACCAGCAGTGTGGTTCTCTGGCTACAACAACCTACATGGTTCTCTGCCAGCCCAGGACACCACTCTAGCACAGAGCAGGACTTTGGTTTGGTTTTCAGCTTAAGGATTTATGTGTGGTGATGGGTGAAAAAAACTTGCAGTGGTAAACTCTGGCTGGCCATTACCTGCAACATATGATAATGATATCAAATGAGTTAGCCTGTAAAAGTAAATGATCAAAACTGTCTCTACAGATTTCACTTTCTTGCTTGGGATTTCTGCTGTGATACCTTTGACTGTCAAACCAGGGCTTTTTTGGTCAGGTATAAATATTTGCAAAACCCAAGCAAAAAGGCAGTGAGCTGGTCCCACAATTTCTGGAAATATGCTGGTGTAAGGCTTTACTTTATATTTATGTGTTAATTTATTAGCAACAGTTATTACATGGTTTTTGTTGTTGTTTGTTCTAGAACCCAAATATAACCCACAGGCTGCTCCACAGTCCTCAGAAGATAAAAATATCCCTGCAAAGTTCTAAATAACTTCACCTTCCTGTGCCTTGCTGGAGGATCCAGTCTGTCATTTAGTCAGAATACCCAGGTCACAGGAAGATGCATTTCCCAGATATCAATCCTACAGGGACTTCAGTGGGACCAGTACTAGAGTAAGGAATCCACCATCTGGGCTAACGAGGATGGCAAAGACTCTTATTTTAATGCTCTGGTAAATGTGGATGACTGCATATGGCACAGGAAGGAATGTTTTCCTCAGCAACACCACAACTGACTTTACATGTTCATGACCCTTGAGATGTGGAGAGTATAAACATCTAGAGTTACCCAGACCTTTGGATCATACAGCTCTAAAACTGGAGAATTTGTGCTCAACTGTGTTCTAAAGGTACTTCAGGAGAGTGAGTGAAGTCTGTGCTAAAGTGCAAAATATTTTTGTTTTCAGCTTCTGTAAGGAGACTCAGATGAAATCCTTGCCTTTGCTGGACACCAAATACAAACTAAAGATGGTTCTGACAATGCTATTGCTCAAGAGGTGAGCAACAGAACAGTCTGTAGATGCACAGCTTTCAGCTTTCAAAGCTTTATTCCTGACCGTGGTTTATAATGGCTGAGGGACATAATATCAATGCTTCACTGATTTGGAAGCAGAGACCCAGAGAAGACATCCAAGTTATCCAAAACCCTGCTGCATCCAGCACCTTCAGCTTTCCAACGGATGGCCCCAAGGGGAGATGGCATGGACCTGCATGGTTTGTTGGCATTGACATTGGGGCAGAAACTTCAAAGCTTTGCTTGACTGGAAGTGAGTTTGATTTTTTCCTTGAGTTGGCAAGGAAAACATAGTTTGATGAGGGACTTTTTCCCTATTACAGAAATTCTGAAGGGTATAAAACTCCTCTTCACCTGCGCTCTTTCTTTCTTATTCAGAGCTTTCTTTTCAGTGTAATGCAAGGTTTTGACCTTTTTGCACTGAAAAATCACCAGGCTGATAACAAAAATTCAAAGCAGTCAAATGCACTTCCTCCTCAAGGAGAGATAAAGAACATGAAATTACCATTGTCAAAGAAGACTTTTATTTGCCAACAACTTGGAAAGGGCTTTGAATGATGAAAACACCACCACCTCCTTATGTCTTTTCAGATGATTTATTTCCTTTGTCCTTTAACATCTAACAGTGATCATGACTCAAATTGAAAAATCATCTATCATCACTCACTTTGTAGTTGGGTGTTAAAGGACAAAGAAAATACATATAGTAGGGAAAAAACGTCAGAGCTGAATTTCCGTTGGCTTTTCAGTTGCCAGCACATTCATTTGGTACCTTTTGGAAGGTTGAACAAATTAAAAAAAAAAAAGTCTATGCATTTCAGTGGAGCTGGAAGGTCATTTAGATAGTTTGCCCAAAGAAGTTAGGGAGTCTGGCCCTACATTTCATCTGCAAGTCGGTGAGTGATATTAAAGTCTTAGGGAATCCAGTTAGGACATAAAAGCCATGTTTCAAACCTATCTCAGGAGTTAAAATGTGAACACCTGCCCTGATGAAGGTGAAGGGGTCATTTTGAGGAAGGAATGAGGCTGAAGGCTTCTCAAACCTTAGTCTGGAGGATATTGCAGCCAAGCAGAACTGGGAGCGTTGTATTTTGGAATGGGTGTACACAAGCAGCAGTGACTCCTGTGGAGGAAAGATTCACACTTTGAGAGTGTTTTTATTCAACACTCAGCCTCAGAACCAACCTGGCCTGCCTGCTCCACTATGTTGGGAAGAAGTTTGGAGAAACCCAGTGTTTTCCTGAGAACTTTGTATCATCTTTACTCACACACAGTTCCCCTTAGCTCATATCACAGCTGCAGCAATATAAAGCAAAGGCTTGGTCCTAGCAGTCGTTCACTTCACGGAGTCAGATCCTCCTGTCATTCTGGCCATCACAGAACTCACCTCTGCCACAGTTTGTCCTTTTCCAGAAGCCCAGATACATTTTTTCAGAGACATAGTTTCGTGCTGGACTTGGCAGTGCTGGGTTAACAGTTGGACTTGATGATCTTAGAGGTCTATTTTGACCTAAATGTTTCTACGGCTCTGTGATTTGTAGAGAAAGGGTAATACCTCCCTGCAGAGAGTGTTTCTATTTTTAGGGAGGCTGTGTATTTGCCTTGCTTGCTGCTGCAGTCACATGCTTAGACATCCTCTGCTCTAGCCCATCTGGCAGCTGCACATGGAAGCAAAGCCCACATGCCAAGCCCTGCTTTTTATATCCTAATTAGCAAGGGAAACCTTTTGGTCCAACATATCTGACACAGAGGCAAAAATGGGAAATAGCCATTGCTTGACAATCTGACATATAAATATGTGATGAGGTAACTTCTTATGGTAAAAGAGTATAGAGGAATGGAAAGGACAGTGGGAGATTGACATTCGTTTGCTTCCTAATTGCAGTGCAACTCTGTTATGGACAGCTGGGTCTAAGGATCCATGCCACAGAACACGAGTTGCAAAGTTTCAGGAGCTTGCTAGCAAACCAATGGCTAAAAGACTAGAAATTGCATTGATGGCTTTTTGTGTACTCAGTCTGAGAGCAAAAGAGCACAACCCCACGTGAAGGCTCTGGAGATGCCAGGGACCTACAGCAAAGGGCCTTGATAATGTAGGTACTGAAACAGCAGAGGATTTACGTGTTGAAAATGCCTGTATGATGCATGTCCTGTGCCACAAAGGAAGGGAAAACTTTCAATTTTGGGAAATTTCCCTTTGCTGAATAGATCCCACCTGCAGGGAAACATTTAATGCAAATAATTCTGTGTATTGACACCCAGCAGGTAAGACAGCACTGCTAGTATATTTAATTGCATCCGTCACCACGTTTCCATAATTTACAACTATTCCCTGGCCTTGCTATGCATGGTAGCAAATTCCTCATGTCCCATTTCTCACAGCTGTCTGTCCCACGTTTGTACTGGAGGCATGTATTTGTCTCCCTTTACCACCTGGATCACAACAGTCCTCACTTAGAAAGAGCGGTTTTGGCTCAAGCAATAGTGATTTAAATGTGTTAAGCTCAAAATTTCACTCCTTGAGACTGATGGCTTACCCAAGCATGGGAGCCCTGATGGAGGACAGTAAATGTCCCTCCTGGAATTATTTGTGGAAGGATTGGGAAGGACCCAGCCAGCATCCTTTTGTATGATGTCTGACTGATTTAAATGTTCTGGCTTGCTTGCATAAAATACTATCAGAGGAAACACCAAAAGGCAAAACATGTCAGGAGAATTATGGTTTAAATTTACCCTGTGAATTCTGATTTGCAAATCTTTTTTTTTCTTTGTATTACGTTGTTGTTTGGGCTTATCCTTTGGACAACAAGATTTGGAACTTTCTTATTCAGCAATTAAAATTAGCTACATGTTACCCTCCTCTTCTCTTGATTGGCTCTCAGTTTACTAATTCTCCAAATAACTTCACTTTTGTACTTTTTGAGTTTCCCAAATCAGATCTTTTGCAGATCCTAGAGTAATTCCATTTTTCTATACAAATGTCTTCAAATACGTAATTTATCTGACAGGCAAATATGACAGTACTTGTATTCTGACTTTTAAAATACCATGCAAACCTTCTAAAACAATAGGTATTGACAGGAAAATGGTGCATAAAAGCTGACTCTTCATGATTTTTTTTTTACAAGGAGTAGTTGTATCCTGAGGATTGTTTTCAAAGACATTTTCACAAAGTCCTTGGATTTTAATAAGAAAACAAATTGAGTAGTCAGGCACTGAGGAAATGAAAGGTGAACTTGTAAGAATCTTTTGGTCAATACTTGGCAGTGCATTCATTAATTATAACTGTTATTATTGCTTCTAAAAGCACTTTCTAAGACTTATTCCAAATAAAGTTTGAAATACTAATAATTTATTTCTCTAATATTTTTCTTGCCCTGTAGCCATACAGTACCTGATTGTAGTCATTATTACACCTACCCTGTTCTGTCGAACAGAGGAATTAGTCACACTGGAGGCCTTTTTTATTAATGAAAACAATTCAGTGTGAACCACTGTTTAGGGGCAAAAGCTCATATGTGAAGGGTTTAAGGTGAAGGAAATCAGAAGGGGGAAAAGATAGGTCTGCAGTGAAGCTACATGAGCTGATTTTGAGCAGGAAATGTGCTGGAGGCATCACCTTTGGTCTTCTAGCTTGGAAAACTTGGAATCTTGTTCCTTCCCTGGAAATGTTCAAGGCCAGGCTGGATGGGGCTCTGAGCAACCTGGTCTAGTGGAAGGTGTCCCTGCCCATGGCAGGGGGTTGGAATGAGATGATTTTTTCTATTATTCTGTGATTCTTCTCTCAGGGTCATTCCTCTGTCCCATCTGCAGGGAGAACGCAGGAGCTGGGATATGAAAATATGTTCAAGCTGAGGTGAGACATTAGTGACGCATGTCTTCACTGAAATGAAGCTCTTGGTCTTGTGCCTGCTCTGCAAATTGTACGAGAGGACATGGAAAGAGTGCTTTCATGCCCAGCTCAGGTCTGCGAGAGGGGAAATCCCTAACTGGTTCAGTTCCTTAATAAGTATCATCTCTATGATTGTCTTGAGAGATTTCAGAGCACTGTTGGCATGAATCACTGGACAAGTATGAGTTATCACTATCCCACCTAAGATGTGGATGTAGACTTGCCACAAGCAGAGGGAGCTTAGCTCAAGCCACAGTCTTGAGAAGATGAAACGTCTTCAGCATAAAAGATTCTTTTAACTCAAAACTGAAATATAATTCCTGCTGTCATTTTGCTCTGCCTTGACTCTTCCTGCAGTTACCACAAGTTATGAGGCTGTGGAATAGGTGGGGAAGGAACATATCTGATCAGTAGATTGGTCAGCTCTGCTCTTGCTGTAGTGATGGACCACAGCTCCAATTCTACCTTTCAGAGAACAGAAGTTATAGGCACAATGCTTTTGTGCAAGGCATAGGGGCACTGCAGGGAATGAAGGAGGATGTGCTGTGCATGCTGGACAGAGCTAGAGAAATAACCTGACAAATGCAAAAGGATAGAGGGGGAAAGCTTTGCTGCAGAGTACAGTTGTCTTCTTTTGTGACAGAGAAAATGCTGATGCAAAATTTTGGTGTTTAGCATTCAATATCCAACTGCTTTTTAGAGCTAGCTCACATGGGGGGATGCATTCCTTTCCAAAGAAGTGTTTTCTCCACCGAGATGGCTGGGGGGGGGTTGCAAAATACATTGGGCAGCATGGGAGCATTCTTCTGTGCATATACCAAGGCCAAAGGCTTCTGTTCTGGCTTTGGGAAGAGCATTCGAGAACTCCCTGCAGCATCTGCTCACAGATGCCAGGAAGGAAAGTCCAGAAGTGAACATGTCTGTTTCAACATGGTGCTTGATTGACTCTTTGGAAGATGGCAATGCTACAGATTGAGGTCGAGAATGCTGATGCATTTTCCATTGTCAGCTGGGAAAGTAATCTCACTTTAACTCCGCTGAACAGGGGAAACTTCTGTTTGACTCTGGTGGTATCAGGCTGTCACTCAAACTGTTGAGGTGGTGACTCTGTGTAGGTTGTATTTTGGAGAAAAGCAGCTTTGTGCTGCACTGTGGCTCCACTGATCTGTGTCACATCATGCACATGGGTTTGTGCCAGAGTGGTAAAATACAGGGCAGTGATGAGAAAGTCTAAAGTTGCACAATGTCCTGAAAAGTACCATTACTGCAGATGGTCAAGAGACACTTGGAAATTTCATTTCTCAGCAAATTTCCATTTTCTGTCCCAAAATAAAGTTTAAAAAAAGTCCTGAAAAAATTGCTTCCAGGCAGAATGTTCCACGGTAGACTGGGAGAGGAAGGATTTGAGAAGGAAAACTGGTGTTTGATCCCTTCTACATTGTCTTCTGAGCTCCAGTTGTTTGTGGTTTGGAGTAGCTGACAGGTGCTGCACACGGTTTAGCCAGGAGAACTTCCAGATTCTGTGATTTTCAGCATTCCTGATAGCCTCATGTAAATGTTTAAGGGGATGATCTGAATTCCTTTGTGGGTCAAATAGATCTCCTCTCATCTCGTTTGGACCTGCTTCATGGACATAAAGATTTACTGATGACCACCTGGCATTTCCTTTGCTGTATTTCATAGGACCTCAGAATCACAGAATCATTTAGGTTGGAAAAGACCTTTAAGATCTATGAGTCCAACCACTAACCCAGCACTGTCAATCCACCACTAAACCATGTCCCAGGTACCACATATCCACGTCTTCTAAATCCCTCCAGGGATGGTGACTCTGCCATTTCCCTGTTCCAGTGCTTGAAAATCCCTTTCTGTGAAGAAATTTTTTCTGATATTCAATTTAAACCTCTCCCAGTGCATGCTGAGGCCACTTCCTTTTGTTCTATCATTTTTTACCTGGGAGAAAAGGCTGATCCTCACCTGGCTGCACCCTCCTGTCAGGGAGTTGTGCAGAGCCAGAAGGTCCCCCCTGAGCCTCTTTTTCTCCAGGCTGAGCCCCACCAGCTCCCTCAACTGCTCCTCATCAGACTTGTGCTCCAGACCCTTCTCCAGCTTCATTCCTTTCTCTGGACATGTTCCAGCCCCTCAATATCTGTCTTGCCAGGAGAGGCACAAAACTGAACCCAGGATTTCAGGTGTGGCCTCACCAGTGCTGAGCACAAGGTGAATGATCCCTTCCCCAGTCTGACTGCATCTAACTGTCCCTAATTATTTCCTTAGGGAACATGTGCCTGTTCCCCTGGTTTACAGATGAGGATGTCACCTATTCTCCCTCTATAGGATGCATTCATGGGATGAGTGGAACAAAGGGAAATCATGGGTTTTTAGATCTTTTCTGAAATTTGTCTTCCCTTTTAAATATTTCAGTGAAGTTCTGAGGTATAAAAGAGTAGTTTCAGTTCAGTCAAAATAGGTCACTCTATTTTTGCTTAGTGTATAAAAAATGAAAAAGGGTTCCAACACAGTAAAATGATAAGTTCTTATTCCAAAAATGATGAAACTGGACATTCAAATGTCATAAGAACTGTCTTGCATGACTGCATAGTCCCTTTGAATCTCTGCTTGGTGTGATTTTGTCAAGTATTTTCTTGTCTGTTGAACAGGATTTTCTGTCTCTGGACCTTTTTCTATCTGAGGAGCATAAACAGCACTGCAAAGGTGCATGGAATTATTTTTTTTTCAAGCTGATCAACCTCATCCCATCTCTACCACACTGGCCAGCACTAAACTTCCTCAGTAAGACCAGAGATGAATCAATGTTTGTTTCTTGGTGGCTGCACACATGCAGGCAGAGTGACTGCTCGCCGTGCATTATCAAACTTCCACAGGCTCCTTTGGCTTCTTTCCCACCGATTTCAGCCGGGGAAGGAGTGCAGGATTCAACCATCTGAGTTGTTTGGCTTATTAACTCCACTGACAACAGAGTGGCTGCATTTCCTCAAGCCTTTAAATCTCACCAGCCACAGCTCTTCCAGCCAAATTAGCAGGAACAGGAGGCGAGAGAGTGGCAATTGTGATGGAAGATGCTGCTCTGCTTTTCCCCTTTGGGAGAGGAGCAGAACGTCATGCATTTATATGTCTGCAAATGAGCAGAGCCACGTATCCTTCATGAGCAAATGATCCTTGGTGGTATCCAGTGGGCAGCTGGGCTGGAATTAATAGATTATGCTCGTACCAACAATTATTCAGGGAAAATTGCATAATTTGGAGCAATGGAAATGAAGAAGAGCTGGCAAAACACTATGGTTTTAAAATATTTTATTTTAAATAGGCATTTAATCTGTCTGGATTGCTGAACACTGTTTAGGAAGCTGAAGAAAACACCTCAGATTGTGCATATCTCTCTTGATGTCAACGGCTTGGTCTGTGCTTTCTCCTTCTCATGGACTGGTTGTTGCTGGATGTGAAGTGCCTTGAATTTCTCTACCATAATCAACAAAAAAATTATAAAGCAGTTAGAATCCCTGAGTGCCCCTTCCACACATTAAGGTTAAATATTAGGGATGGACTAATATACACAAAGCTGGTATTGTCTCTGGTGTATTCAGGGAGGTAAAGACCAGAAAATTGTGAAGAGAGTCTCCCTGCTCATCTGACTTGCTTCACTGCACGCGTGTGAAAACGCTCTGAGCAAACAGATATGAAAAAGGTTGTTTTTACACTCAAAATTCCTAAATAAACAACACAAAGCCTTGGCATAAAGACTAAAATACTGCAAAATAAGAAAAAATCTTTAGCAAGGCAATCAGAGAAAGGTTACTTGAGTTCCCAGTGAAGGGAAAGACTGGGCTGGGTAGGTCCACTAGTGCATATTTGCCTGAGCTGGGCTGTGAGAGGTCTAGAGCCAGGTTCCTCTGCTGTGGGCTGCCTCTGTGTTTGTGAACCCTTTCCTTTGTATCTCCCATCACTCAGACTCCTCCTTTAACCCCTATAAATTGATTTACATACCTAGCACAGTGTTTGAAGTATTCATATTTAGTGTTTTTGTTATAACTAAAGACAAAGGAGTAAAAGAGATTACTTTGGTGGGCTTGACTGTATCTCCAGTAGCTAATTAAATGGTGAGAGAAGGGATTTGAGTAGTTGAAGCCAACTGGCACAGAATGACCTGCATCTATACTATTAAACTATCTTAACCTTCAAATCAGGGTGACTGCATCCAAAGTGCCGATTAGGAATAGTTCCTGCCTTATGTTAATTTCTGAATCATGTCCAAGAGTTGTCTGGGGGAACTGCATTTGGCCAGGGACCATTCTAACAATTTAACAGCATATAGACAACAGGGATTTAGCACCCAAGTGTTAAGCACAGCCTAATTTTCTGGTGTGAAATTGCACTTAGGTTGCTAATAACACCTTTAAACACAATTGGTGATTTTGCAAATGCAAAATATCCCTTTCCATTGGAAAATAGAGGTTTGGAGCATGTACTCTGGGTTATTTTTAACCAAACTCTACCTTTTACCTGCACAATCCTTTGCAATAATGACAGCAGCCTGGTTTCTGACCCTTCCTATAAATGCTTGATCCCAGCTATGTAGCTATTTGTGTCCAGCACTACAACATGGCACATCATGAAGCCCAAATGCTGTTCCACAATTTATCTCTTAGAGAACTGTGGAGGGGTTCAGAGCTCTCAATAGAGCAGTCTTAATCAACAAGCTGCTTCATTTGTGACTCTTGACTTCTGTCTTTCTATAATGAAGAACACTAAAATATTCATTATCTAGGTGCAAATGTTTGAGGGTGATTACATGTAGATATGGATGTGCCTGCAAACACTCAGCTGAGGAGAGCTGGGGAACTACTCAAAATTTTGTATATCAGAATCAAAACTGTAGTTTGGAAAGACAGAGTATTTCCCACAAGTAATGGAGTGCAAAGAAATTGAGGACAGCAGTGAAAGGAAGTCAATAGTTTATTTACAAGTCCAGTTTTCAGTAGTAACGATTTCTAAAAAGTTCAAGAAAAATCTGACAAATAGAGTAGCTACTAAAATAGAAAACTTAAAAAGAACTTGTGCTGCTAAGGTAGTCAGCAGTTTCTTCCTCGACTGGGAAGTCCCACCCAAGGGATGTGTTGAATTTCTGTCCATTTACTTGCTGGGAAAATATTTAAAGTTCTCTCCTAAATTATGTTGAACAAAAGAAAATGATGAAGTCATGTCAGTGCACAGAGTAAGATATTCTGTACTAACTAGAGGTATTTTTCTGATCTAATGCTAGGGAATTTACATTTCTTTATTAACACCATTCGCTCCCTGGACACAGAGGTCCATGCAACCTCTTGTTCCCACAGCAGGAGTGGGGGCTGAACTTGATCCATGTCATTGCTTTGCTTCCAGGCTCAGTGGTGGCTGGGAGGATTAGTCTGTCATAGGAGGCAAATCAGCTGAGGCTGGTTTGTTCATCCTGATAAAACAACGTCCAGGAGTGATGTTGGGGTAGCTGAGCCCATCCTGGGACGTTGGTGGGACAGCTCTGCTCTATGAAACCACCCCTTGGAAAGTGAATGGTCCCTCCCTAGGTTACCTTACCTGGATATGTTAATTCTCTTATGTTCTTTGGCCTTGACCTGTTCCCTCACTCCAGCCTTCCCTCCTTCTGTATCCCCCCGCCCCTCTTCCACCCCTGTGCCCCTGCCCTCTGCCCGGTGCCCCTATAACAAGGATTTCACAAGGTCATTCAGCCTCTTTTGCCTATGGACACCTTTGGAATAAAGTGTTTCTGGAACTCCATGCAACTGAGCTCTCTGTTTGAACCCTGGTAACACTCGAGCCATCTTGCTGGGGGGAGGTGGATGCTCTCGCCAGAACACCGGCTGGGGTAGGACAGAGCTGTCTGCACAGTACCTAACTGTACTGCCCAGAGTGGACTTTTGGAGCCTCCAAGACACTCCTGGTAAAAGCAGAAGCTTCCATCCACCCCACACCCCCCCTTTTGGAACTGCGTTAGAGTAGGACATAGATCACTGGAACACCAGGTGAGGAGAAGCGAGCAGGGGCGTGTGACCACCAAGGAAGTTAAGACTAGAAGCTAACAAACAGCATAAACATAACAAATGGCTGTGAACTTTCCAGGCCATTTAGCCCGGAAAGAGGGAAAAAGCTGGAAACTTCTGCAAAGGTGCACTGTGCAGCACAGTTTTGTAAGAAGAAACAGAAATGGAGACAAAACACCGATGTGTTCAGTGGCAGACACCACACCAGTGTCCACCCAGCAGCTCTGAGGTCAGCTCGCATGGAGGAGGCAGCAGAGGACACTGCCAGGTGTGTCTGAGTGCCACAGCAGTGGGGGGACACGTGCAGTGCTCCTCAGCCTGTGTTTCACAGAGGGGCCTGGTGGCCAAGAGGAAAGGGTGGTGCAGAACTGTTCTAGCAAGGCAGCAGTGGATGAGATTGATTTCCAGCACTTTGGCCTGGCAATTCTAAATTGGCTAATACAGACACAGCCTCGGTGTCTGTTTTCTCGTGTTCCCTTTGAATTTTAGAATGGAGCCCAACACATCCTTTTTCACAGAGACACTAAATACACAAAACAATAACCTCATATTTCACACACTTTGTCCCAGCTCACAGGGCAGTAATTGAAAAGCAAGAGAAAACAACAGCAGCTCTTCATGCTGCAGGAGTTACATCTGTTATTTACCAATTAGTGACACACAATAACCCGTAAGAGCCTTGGCAATAAAAAAGCTGCTTTAATTCTGGCCAGTCTCCACGAAAACCTCCCAATCTCACATTCCATTTGTAACTGCAGAGGTTTGTGTAGCAGTGTTGGGAAGCAATGCATCAGCGTAATGATGCATTTTGAGGAAGAGGGGGAATAAAATTGCTGTGGATGGAAGGGCAGACATGTCTTGCATAGTTTTGTTTACAACCAGAAGGAGGAAGACGAGTCTCTTTGTGCCTCACATGACCCATGACCAGTCCTATATTAATCCAGTGGAGCGGGCAGGTGCTCAGGGAAGAGCCCAGAGAGCAGAGGAGGTGGGAGGGCTCTGTTATCTGGGACATCATAGAACTAGAAAGACTCAAGATCTATGATCTTTCTGTCCTTGTTTGTTTTGGTCGAGCTTTGCTTTTAGGTAAAATGTGTTTACTCAGCCCTTTTCCTTTAGATAGTTACTGATCTTATCTGGTGCTAAGGAAGAAAACCATGATCACAGCAGAAACTGGCAGTTGTGAGTTAATATTTTCTTTTACATGTATCGATTACAATGTCAAAGATTCAAAATCAATTCACTTAAATGTCTCTCTAGAAAAAAAAAATCTGTCAGTGTAATGGAATATTGCCAAACTAGAGGAAAAAAACCAAGCCTGACTCCCCCTGTCCCTGAACGTATGGATGTATATGGTGCCAATAAGACAACACCGCTCTGATATCAACAGTGAAAATAAAGATGAAGAATAGATTAGCAACATATCTTATTTCTGCAATATTTACATTAAAGCATATGATGAATTCAGAAATTATCTAAAATTCTCATTGCAAAATTTTCTGACTGATTTCACAAATTCCCCAACTCTTTTCTCACCATCCTCTTTTCCCAGTTTCAAGTCTATAAGCTTGCTGTCCTCTTATCCCAGCAGCATGCACATTTCCTTCCTTCCATGGGATACAGCCTTGCCAGCATCTCTGCAGAGATTTAGTGACAATATCCTCCTCCTCATTGCTCCTGAGAGTGCTAAACCAACATTTTGCATTTTCTGAAGCTGCAGATGTATTCTGGCCCCTGCTGTGAAGAGTACCTCAGAGCCTGCAGGACCATCCTTGCTTTTTATTCCATTCCCTTCCTTGTAATCGGTAACCAAATAGGTAAATCTATCAAAGTACTAGAACCAGAGCAGGTCAATCTGATTTTCACTTAAATTACATGAATCAGTATAATTTTGCTTTTAGGCTGGATTATTAATGCCTTGGATATCCAACGGTCTGTTCCATTCCCGTGGAATCAACAGATGCTCCATGTACCTATCCCACACATTATCTCAGTGTCTTTAATCATCAAAGATTGTTGGTGCTGAGGCAGAAGTCAAAAGGACTGCTTAACAAAAATTGGCTTCAGCTGTTTCAAGTCTGGATTTTGTGTAGGTTGGATGGGATGTGTTGTTTAGCCTGGTTCCTTGTTTTCCATCAACAGGTTTCATTCATTCCCAACTGACCCATGGGTATGAATTAATCTGTGGGATTTTTACAGAGTGTCTGTACCTTCTGCACCTTTTCTCAGGGAGCATAGACCACAATCCCTCACCCTGAAACACAACAGTGTTCTGAAATTGTAATTCCCAATACAGGAGGGAAGAAGTCTGAGCTCTCACTGAGCAAACCCATCTTGCTCTGTTGCCTGGTGTAGTTCCTTCAGGCGTTCCTCCCTCTTTGTCTTTTCATTTTGCAACCTCAGGGCCAGCTGTGAGTGGTTGCCTCCAGAATTTAGCCCAGAGAGAGGAGAGAGAAGGTTAGCAGAGAGAGGGTTTCTTGCAGGTCATGATGCTTAGAATCACAGAATCCCAGAATGGTTTGGGTTGGAAGGGACCTTAAAGACCAGTCAGTTCCAACTCTTCTGCCAAGGACACGGACACCTTCCACTAGACCAGGTTGCTCAGAGCCCCATCCAGCCTGGCCTTGGACACTTCTCTGGGCATCCTGTGCTAGTGTCTCACCACCCTCTCAGTAAAGAATTTCTTCCTAATATCTGATCTAAATCCACCCTCCTTCAGTTTAAAGACATTCCCTTTTGTTCTATCACTCCATGCCCCTGTTAAAAGTCCCTCTCCAGCCTCCTCACAAGCCTGTTTTAGGTACTGCATCTTTTGCAGCCCCCAAAGGAGCAGGAATAGCCTTTAGGAATAGGAACTTTCTTTGGGAATAGCTTGTATCCTTTGCAAAGAATAAAAGCTGTGATTGTAGTGCATGAGTAACAGTGCATATGGACCACAGTGAGCTGCTACAACATGGCCCAGGGATGTGAACACTGTGACCAGAAGAAGCCTTTGACTTTGGGTGTCCAACTGAACAAACTTTGGTCACCATTTTCCTGGACTTTGCAGTAAATGGAGATTCCAGTTTATATGGTACTACCAGTGGCTGCAGGCTTAGGATCAGATCCCTTCCATCTTGGAATATTCTGTGATATCTTTAGAGCTGTCTAAACCAGCATCCATTAAGGTAAAACTGCACAAATCACTCTGATGTTCTGTGGTTCAGGATTTTTTCCTGAAAGATTGCTGACTTCACTTCAGAGAAAAGTCTGGTTTGGATAGCAACAGAACAACCTTTCCAGTATTTCAGTAGCACAAAAAGCTAATAGGAAAAAAATTGTCCAAGTGAAAGATTTCTTTCAAAAAAAAAAAAAAAAAAAAA
>VZTJ01002120.1:524988-542496 GCA_013397795.1 Orthonyx spaldingii | reverse complement strand
AAAAAAAAAAAATCAAACCCCAAATGAAAACAGTTCTAAACATTGTGTTTTGGACTGAAGAGAGCACTATGTACAAGTCAAAGTAATTGCACTTTTAGGTACACTTAGGTGTTGAAATTTAACTTTATCACCACAGTTATTTTATTTTGATTTTAACATTGAAATGTTTTACTAAGAAAATGTGTCAATGAAATAGTTAATCTGTTTTTCTGTCAGAAAAATAACAAAATGCAGTCAAGACAAACTTGCCAGCCCTGATTTCCATATCTGGATGAGAAATGACCTAAGATCTGCTGCCCAAGTCCAGTCTGGACAAAGCTTCATTGTTGATGATAGAAAGGATGATTTATATCCATGGACACTGATGGATGGTGATAAGGAAGCAGTTGTTGGGGTTTGGGGGTTCTCTCTCAGTCCACCCCCCCACCCTTGCAGTGTGCAGGATTGCAAGTGATGCCAGTGGGACTCTCATCCATTTTGACTGGACCCCAGTGGATGCTCTGCTGCTCTCCACCACCCCAGGTTACCTTGAGGGCACTTCTAGCAGCCTTGAACCAATGTCTGGTAGGCAAAATTCTGATTGCCACCTAGTCTGGATTTCAAAGCAATTTTTTTTTTTTTCGTCTGGGGACAAAAATACAGACAAAAATGGGTTGAAACAGCCTGAATAGCTTATGCAAGTCTGCTGGCAGAAGAATCCTTCCCTGGTGCCCTTGGTGCTGACATCTAGAGAGGCTTCCATAGCTTGCTTGGACGTGGCTGCGGGAAGACCTCTCCCAGTTATCTCTGGGCTCCTCTAACCTTTAAAGATGGCCAAGGGAGCTGTGATGCCAACACATCCATTCTCCAGGGAATTCCCCATCTGATTGAAGCTGGGCCAAGGAAGTGAGTCAGAACTGCAGCAGACAGGGCTGCTCCTGCCTCCTGCCTGCAGCCTGCCAGCCAGCCAGGAGAGGCTTAATCCATGTGGGGAAGAATTAAGGATGTTTCAGGCTCCCTCACTGCAGGGGAGGTGACAGCTATGGAAACAGGCTGTTTTTAGCAGCAGGGCAGAGAATCCTGACTTGAAATTCTTTTCCAGGGGAAGTCAAGCAGGCAAGTTCTGTGTACGTTTATTGAATTTGCTTGAAAATGGGTTGCAGGGGAAATGAAGCTTGTTGTGAAACAAGAAGTTTTACCAAGAAATGAGAGATATGGCTTAACTGTTGAAAAACTTGTTTTGGCCTAAATGAAAATATGGATTTTTTTTTTTTTTTTTTTGTTAGAAGCAGCAGCTCATGTCAAAATTGGCTAAGTTGAAAAATAAATCGAAAGACATTAATAATGGAAAATGAAATGAACAGGTTTTAGTCTGATGTAAAATAGATTATTTGTAGGAGTTTTCTTGGTTTTTTTCTTTGTTTGAAAAGAATAATTGTCTTTGACTGAACCAATAGTGCCTTTCTTTCTCTCTTCCTCTCACTTTTGGGAACTCACCAATGAAATGAAACGTTATACAGTTTTCCAAAAGAATCACGAGGCTGGCTCTACCCTGGAAATGATGTCTCTATAGGGTTTTTTTTTTGGTTGGTTGGTGGTTTTTGTTGCTTGAGTTCTATAGGTCTCTAATTGTTATTCCTGCTGTGCCTTGGCCTAGACCAGCGTGCAACTCATAGTCTGAGGACAGGAGTGTAATAGATGGGCATTGAACTACACCTTGTCACCAGGAGAGATCAGCTACTGACTCTCTGTGCCATTCCTGTGCAGGGCTTCCTAATCTGGGCACTATTCCATTGCACTCTCCCACTGGAGGATCCTGCATGTTGCTTAAAAGTCAAAAATAAATTTGATTGGCAGCTTACTGTGAGGACAGAAATTATTAGTGATGAGTGAAAACTGTGACCTGCAAGAAATTCATTCTAAGCAATGCCTAAATGTCTGAGGTCAGTCATTAGAGCCAGCTATTAAATTTTTCAGTGTTGTTATCTAACCCACCATTGGGAGGGAAATAGGAGGACACTTGATGACCAAAGAGCTATCAGCCTAATTATACTGTGATGAATTCCTTTCAAATCTGTAGAGCATTTAATGCATTCTTAAATAAAGCCATCCATAATTAGAAACCTTCCATAACGCTCACAGGAATCCGAGTCCAAGAGAAGCTGATTAATTGTTAATGAGGTTCCTTCACTTGCTAGACAGATTGGCAGAGGAGAGGAAGCAAAGCTGGAGGCAGGAGCTGGCATTGCTGTGCAGATGCAATGAAACTTTGCTGTTTGCCAGACCAAACTTCTGTTCTGTGGCTCCTTGTTGTGTGGCAGAGCCAGTTTTGTCCATTAGGGAAGTGATTCCTGCTTTTCCCATAATTTCAGAAAACAGACAGAATGAAAATTGCCCCAACTTGATTGATGCTTCTGGAAATTGTACAATAAGGTTTTTTTCACCACACTCTTAAATTCATGCTCAGCTGGACAAAACTTGTGATGGTTTTTAAAATGTTCATACACACTGCCCATTTACCTTGTAAATGTGATGTTTTCAGCAAATGTCCAACTTGTTCTGTCCATAAGGATCTGATAACACTGACATCAGAACATGGAGAACAGTCTGTCTCAAAGGGGAAAAAGCAAGAACTCTGATGGTTATACATGGGAAGTGCACATAAAAGGGAATGTCTTGTCTCACAGTAGGAAGCTGGAAGTGGGCCCATGGATGCTCGATTTACTGCACCATTTTGCTTACTGCATATTTTGCCTTTTCCCCAACTATATTCGGCTTTTATTTTTCTCAAAAGAAGTCAGCTCTAAATGCCACCACTCATTCTGACCATACAGAAGTCAAAATACTCTTTATTACTGTACAATGTTTTATATGTTTTTGCAACCTCTGCTTAGTTTTGTGGCTGTCTTGTCACAGTATTCATAAGAAATGAAGCTCAGACTTTGGAAAAAGTAGAAATTTCTACTAAAATATATATATTTTCTCTCTCTAAAAGTATTATGAGTTCCAGGCTAGACAGCTGAACATTTCCCAAAGCAAGAACAAAATGTGTTGTGCCCTGTATTTGTTCCTGGAGTGTATTTTTGCTGCAGAGAATATATGATTGGAGCACAGCATTTGAGAAGGGGGCCCAAAATGAGACTTTATATCTTGAGTATTATTTGAAAAATAAACTTGGAAGAGGGAACAGGCTTTAAAAACCATTTCCTAATATGTTGTTTATGTTCAGCTGTCTGAGTTCCGAGATGTTTAAATGAATGAAAGTCAGAGACATAGTCAGAGTTTATTATAACACCAGTCAAAATATGTACTTGAACTTTTACTTCTGGAGAAAGTTCTCAGCAATTCTGCATTTCTAATTATTCTATGCTATGAATGAAAACTGCATGTTAGTGTAATTCATAGGAGATAATGAAAGGGAAGTATTCATTTTTCCCAAATTGTCCAATGCATTGCAGCAAAATGGAATTCACGGCATGTCTGTTCAAACAGCATCAGTAATGCTGAGCAAAGCTATTCCAACACGGGGAGATGCCTCCTGCAATTTAATTGTGGGAAGCTGTGACTGAAACTGGAGACATATAATTATTCATATTGCATTTTTTTCGTTTTTTAAATTGTTTTTTCTTTCACGAAAGATGGAGGATGGTGGGCATGTCACAGTGATGCTGGACCCAGAGCTGGGATGCCCACAAAACTCTATCCTGTGTGCTCTTGTGGCCCTACAGGGAGCTGGAAGCTCTCTGTAACCTTAGATAAAGGCAGCATCACAATCACACCACAAACTGTCTCTGTGTGAAGCTTTCCCAAAATAAAGCTTGACATTCATATTTTTCGCTGGGGAAAGGGCAGGAAGGCAAGCTGTACAAGAAGTGGCTAAGTGGATTTTCTTGTTTGGAGAAAAGGAGGCTGAGGTTCAGTCTCACTGCTCTGCAGGTTCCTGAGGTGGGGAGTGGGACAGGGAGAAGCTGAGCTCTTTTCCTGGGTATCCTGAGGCAGGATCAGTTTGCAGGTCTCAGTAGTGCTCCAGAGGAGGTTCAGACGGGACATTAGGAAGCATTTCTTCACCAAGAGGGTGCTCCAACACTGGAACACACTTCCTAGAGATGTGGTGGATGGCTCAGAGTTTAAGAGGCATTTGGACAATGCCCTTAACAGAATGCTTTGACTTTTGATCAGATTTGCTGTGGTTGGACTTGATGATGGTTGTAGATCCTTTCCAGATGAACTATTCTTACTCTATTTCTGTTCTAAATAGACCAGAAACCTTGTCTTCTATATTCCCACCAAAAAAGAAATTAAATGAACTGTTGCTGTTGGACCGAAAGCGGAGCAAAGAAGCACAGCAAACTTCAGAGAGAATGCTCAGTGAATTTATTTAATTATTAACAGATTTGTATGCACACGAGAGGACTGTTTGGATTGGTTGAAACCAGTCCACCCCCCTGGGACTGATTGGACAGTACTCTGACCGCCTGTTTTCCAAAAACCACTCTCATAAACATGAAACTTATCTTATATAAATATAACTTTCAGTAGGATTCCTGTGAGAAAGAAGTTCTGTGCTGTTACAAATGAACTTTTGCTAGGTGTAAGCATGTGTGTGAAGGTTTACCTTTCTCAAATATATATAATTTTTGATTCAGATAAGGGTTAAGATCTAAGCATGACTGGAACATGAACTGCTAAAACTGCACAAGCTAGTCCCCTTGTTTGTCTTTGCTTCCACTCTTAATCTCAGTTATATTTCTTCTTTGGAAGCATGCTTTGCATTCAAAAAAATTCCTGTTAAAATAAACAGCTTCTAACAAAAAGACTTATTGTATTTAAAAGGCCTTTGTGCTTTTCTGATTTCTGTAACATTTAGCCCAGCAGTTTAAGCTCATCTCTGTTCAGGGCTTGAGGTGCTATTGAAGTGGGAATATTCACAACATTTTTTTCAGTGAGTATTTATGTTATCATCCTAAATTGTTACAGAACTGGTATTAATGATGCCTTCTGATAAAACACTTAGATTGCCCTTTGTTATGTATATTTAATCAAGGCAGGACTGAAAGCTCAGTGTTTGCAGAGGAGTTATTTCAGCCTTATCAGAAACATGCACAAATGGCACACAGCAGATGAGGAAATCACCGTGAAATGAACGAAACCCCAGCTCTGAAGTGCACAATTCCCATTAACAGCTGGCAGGTTGCACTGCCATCGGGGCTGGTTGTTGGCTGACACTGAGCTGAGGGTTCTCTAGCACCAAGCACACTTTGAGAGGCTCCTGGTCACCAGCAAGATCAACTCGTGTGGAATGACAATGGAGTTACATAAACACAAGGACTGCTAGATACATTCCAGCAAAACTAAAGCTGCAGTCCATCTCTACCCGTGGTGACTTTACAGCACAAAGTTGCACACTTAGCCCAGTTCCTGTGGATCTGGAGGGCTCTTTCCCTGCACAGCTACTCCAGCAGCCCAGTTAAGAGCAGGATTTAACATGAGAGAAACTTTATGAGTCCAAACTTATTAAAAATTATTCTGCTTTGATTTTCAACTTCCTTTTTTTTTTTTTTTTGGGAGGAGTAGAAGAATCATTTGGAAGCTTTTCCAACAGCCGGAAACATAATTCTGCATATTATTTTTTATCCGTTGATAAAAATACTTTTCATAAAGCCCAGCAATAAGATGCTTTCAGAAGTGTAGCTTGAAGCAATGAATCACCGCCTTTTTAAAGACATAAGAAGAATCCAGAGTAGATGTTCATAGCATTAAAATACTTATTGCAGTCGTAAGAAATGTCAGAGTAAAGGCTCAAATTATGCCTTGAGCTTTAGGGGTTTTTTGCCTGCAAAAAATCAAGGATAGCACATTATTTTGTGCAACTGTCTCTGACATTTGGCTTTAGGGAACAAATGGACTAAAGCAATCCCTAGGGTGACTTTACCACCTCCCTGAGGCATATATTGGCTGTAATGTTTTTTGTTCCTTACTGTTAGTGGATATTTTTTTAAAAAGAGGGAGGATTTCCACAATTAAGTAACTCTTCTATTATTATTTTTGAGCTGTGCAAGACATGCATCTTCTGCTATGAGAGAAGGAAGAAACTTAACACACATGGTCTGGATGGAGCCTGAGATTCACAGACCCTGGGGCAAGGTAGGCAACCAGTAGGGAGAGGCACCTATTTAGATTTTGTTAACGCACCAGCATTTTTTTACATGTGTTTTCCCAAGGTCTTACTAAAAAAATACATTCTCTGTCCTTCTCATGCAAATGGGAGCTAATTAGTAGTGTTTATCCTGCTCAACAACAGCAATCTCCCAACCTATTGGTTCTGCAGGGCTCCTTTACCGCACCAGCAATAGCAACTGAGTACCTAATTCTGACCCCCTAAAAATGCAAAATAATGGAGATGACTGGGAATAGAAGGGATGTTTGGGACCTGAGGGAAAGGACAATTTAGGAAAGACATAATCTGCAGCCAGAAGAGGAAAACCAAAGCATGCAAATTGGAAGGGTTTAGGAAACAAGTTCAATGACAAAGCATCTTTGGGGAAATAAAGTTTGGGAACCCTTGAAAAAAGAGGAATGTCAATTAAAGTTAGGGAGAAATTAATTGAATGAATGTGCGAGGAAGAGAGAAACATCAAGATTTACTTGAGTACCTGAAGCACAGCCCAGATCAATTACTTGCTGTTGTCAGCATCATCAGTGCAATGTAAGAAAGATTGAATGCACGCTATAAAATGCACCGTTTAACAAAGTTCAAGCTATTAAGTAATTAGAATATAATATGTGAACATGCTGAATACGCTTATTTAAATGTAAATGTTTATTCACGGTTTATTTTTAGTGCAGAAAAATTACCCATCTTGTTTAGTTGTCCTTGCTGTTTCATACACTGCTGATCTGGTGGATGCCTCTAAGCCAGCATCCAGAGGTAGCTGCTCCTTTATCAATGGCATCCAGGGACTCCTCTTGAAAGGTGCAAAGTAGTCTGCAAAGGAAACAAATTCAAGGTGGATAATAAATATACTTTGCTCCAATGGGCTGAGGGAACAGTGATATTACATTTCTACTTACAGAGAGATCCCTGATGTGGCCATTTGTCAGTGATGTTAAGGGACAAAACCTGAATGCCAAATCATGGGATCAGGTTTGGGTTGGAAGGGAGCTTAAAGATCACTCAGTTCCAACCCCCTGCCATGGACAGGGACACCTTCCACTAGACCAGGTTGCTCAGAACCCCATCCAACCTGGCCTTGAACACTTCCAGGGATGGAGCATTCACAGTTTTGGGCAACCTGTGCCAGGGCCTCACCACCCTCACTGTAAATAAATTCTCACTAATATCCAATCTAAACCTATTGTCTTTCAGTTTAAAGCCATTCCCCCTTGACATTGTCCTTGCTCTTGTAAAAAATCCCTCACCAATCAATTAATATTGCTAACTGAATGGGAAAGATTAGTCACAGTACTAAAAGGGCTTGTTAGTAAATGGGGAAATAGTTAATTCAAATGAGAAAAAGTTGAAGTTATGCTGTTTGTTGGTGGCATTTGGCAGATCAAGCTGTCCTAGGTCTGCCAGTGGCAAATTGCATGGCCTGAGGCTGATAATTTCACCTTGCTTGTGGAATCATGGCCAAGCACTTCTCACACATAGATATCAAAGCAATAACCACTGTAAATTCATGAGTGAATGCCACAATTTTGCTTCTGATTACTTCCAAAACAATCATGAAGATGAAGCATCGTTTGTCTGCAGGGTCTTTCTGATGTTAACACATGCTGATCCAGGAGGTGGCAGAACTAGGCAGAACTGTGCTCATGATGTGGTTATTCCTATTGATTTTAATCCCAAGACTTTAAAATCAGAGTTTGCCAGCATCTAGTCATCCTAGAAGGAAGGCAAAGAAAATGCTCACCTGCCTGAAAACAAAATCTGTAGACATACACACATTGTCCAGTAATATGGAGAAATAAATCTGGGTGCAGATTTTGGGGAGTTTTTGAAACCATACAGTGAGGTGACAGATTTAGTTCTAAGGCATTTATTTAAAGGTCCCTGATGTTCTTCATGTTTTGTGACTGCAAGTCATTCACCAAGTTCCAGATTCTGAAAAATGCAAGAGAACCACTTTGTCAACAACACCTC
This sequence comes from Orthonyx spaldingii, assembly GCA_013397795.1. Classification (NCBI taxonomy): domain Eukaryota; kingdom Metazoa; phylum Chordata; class Aves; order Passeriformes; family Orthonychidae; genus Orthonyx; species Orthonyx spaldingii. Next base: position 534,374 of record VZTJ01002120.1, on the reverse strand, counting down.
CTGACACAGGCTGTCTTTAATGTCTCTTAATCTTTCATAAGAAAAGAGGTGATCTGTCCTTGGTTGGAGACTAATATCAGAAAGGAACAATTGCATGTGAAAATACTATTCCAACAAAACCCATAACATCACAGCTAAAAGCCATGTCAAGATTCCCCCCACAGTCTCAGCTGGATGCTCCAACAAATGAGAAGAAGAATGCCAGTGATACAGAGTAAGCCTCAGATAGGAGGGTGGGCACTGAAATTCCTCCTCTGTTACAGGCTTTCTGTATAACTTTGGGAATACCAGCATCTCTGCCTACATCTCTTTAACCAGCAACAGAGAATATCCCTGAGCACAGGAACTTAACCCTTGCTTCTCCTAAATTCTTAGCAAAGTACTTGGCATGGCTTTGTCTGAACCAAATACAGGCTCTCAAACACTGTCTGGAAGTCAGCAAAGGACAAGGACCATTCCTAGAATAAGTTTAATTTATTTCTACAATAAATTAGGCTGGGAGACAATTCTGGAAATCACCTGGTCTGAACACCATGTTTGAAAAATCTCCAGTGCAATGTGTTCAGAAGCTGTGACCAGTCAAGATCTGGACATCTCCAAGGATGAGTTTTCACAACCTCTCTGGTCTCCTCTGCCAGCATTTAATTGCTCTCAGGGTAGAACAGTTTTTCGTAGGTAATTTACATTTCCTGTCAATCCCTGGTTTTCCTATAATTGTATGAACTCCCCACAGGCAGTTTGGATGTGTTACCCTGTTCTGGAGGCTAAAGGGATGTAACAATAGGCACAAGGGCAGACTTTGTCACTTGATCTCAGGGCTAGAGAACAGGTTAATAGAGATGCAACCTCCAAGTCTTGCCTCCCATCGGTAATTTGAATGTATTAGCTCTTAATTGGAGAGCGCAGATCCCATCATTGCTGCTGAGTTTGTGGGTACCACAAGGGATAAGTGCCTGTGCATGGCTACGCAGAACACATACTGAAAAGTGAGCAACTCTCTTTAGGAAAAGAAGAACTGAAAATCTATTGATCTGCCTTTGTATTTTTAAAAATTGCTCTTTTTGTTTTCTCTGGTTTTTTTTGTTTTAAATCAGCATGTCCAGAAATGATAACTCCTGAAAGTCATATTAAACACTTAATGTGCAGTCTGAGCCAAGCAACTGCAATCAGACAAGCAACTAAACAAACACTCTGTGGACCTGTAAAATACTTTTGGGCCTTTTGGGTTATGTTGGGTCTGTGTGGGAATACTTAAAGATATTCAGAAAGATGGAGAGTTTTATTGGCAGATGAAGCCTGACTTTTGCATTGTGTTACTTTGTAGTGCTGCTAGGAAAACACAGGCCACAGAAAGAGGATGACTGGAGGACACGTGTGGGACCAGCTCTTACATAAAGACCAGCACAAAATCTGTGTACAAAGTCAGTGGTGTGTTGGGCCCAATGTTTTTCCTCTGTGTAAAACTAATTACATCTTCAGGGAAGAGATACTTTGAGCTGTGACTTGCCATTTTCTTATATAGTCACCAATATTCTGCACATATATCTTAGAATACTACTGATACAAAAGTTAGTGTCTTGCAAACAAAATCATCTGATGGAATAGGTGATGATGCTGGGGATACTGGTGGAAGACAGTGATTGTTCCAGGCAGCAATAAAAAGACAGGGTTTTGTTTTTAGGATAGAAATTCACTGATAGAACTCACACTGTGCCACACAGCTGAGCACACACCTCACTCCAGTGAGCACTGCATACACAATAAATAAATATACCAGTATAAGACATCTGCCACATACCACAAGAAAGTAATGTAAAAGAAGCTTGGGAGTGAGGTGCATATGAAACAGTTTGAGAAAATGGATTTCACCCTGCAGTCTTGTTGAGCTGGGGAGCCCAACTTTATGAGGTCGCAGAGGATGGATGGATCCAGTTCTGATGGACCACATATAGCCTAGCTTGGAGGTATCTGTGATGCCTTTAGAATGTTATGGTTTGGTGTCTCAGTGCTTTGGCCACTACTGTCAGTCTGTCAGTTTTGGGGCAGAAAAGGCCTAATTATAAGACATCTATTTCTGGAAGTCAACCGTGGCACTGACATTGTATCAACCTTGCTGCAAAGAGAGAAAATGTTAGGGAAAAGCAGGTGGAAAAGAGTCAGATAAAAAATTATGTTTCCTGTTTTTCTGTAAATTCTACTTTTTAATAAAAGATATTCTGAAATGATTCTGCAGGGAAAATTCTTTGGCAGTGGAGGATGACAAGAGAACAATTTTATGCTTTGCAGTGCTAAGAAAGTGTTCTCTCTCCATTTTGATTAAAAATATAGACATTTTGTGGCTTCTGTCTTTGTAAACGCATTTATAAGGTACACTTCACAAAAACTGTGTACAACAAGAAGGGTTTTCCCAAAGATCATTATTTTCTCCTGAAACTTCTTACAGACTATCTGGAGATTGCCATTTCTGTATGCCAGACTTTGTGTCAGGCATAAATAAACCCTGCAGCTGTAGCCTGGTCTGTATGGGGAATAACTTTTTTGTCCTGTAGTCCCCCACTTTAGAACACACAGACCACAACAACATTATCTTGTACCAGTTGATTTTATTTAAATCTGTGGCAATTGAATGTGAAGTGCAGCTTCTTGCTGTTCAGCATTGGATGGACAGGATGAATTCAAATCTAATTGGAAAATAGAAATTAAGGGAGCTGTGCAAGAGGCAAAAGGAGTCTTGTCCCAGACTGCAGAAAGAATTACAAAAACATGCCCTTTTCTTTTTTAAATATGACAAGAATGTCAGCAGATCGTTGCCATTCTAATGCATCATGTCTGAAAAGAAAATCCAGTATTTGAGTCATAATTGCTTTCAGAAACATGGCAAACTCAAAGCAGGAGGATTTTTCTGAGAAAATAAGATTGGAAATTTTAAAAGAGCAAGATCAGAGGGAGTAGTGCACTAAGATGCTTTGAATATTCCACTATCTGACCTCTAAATAGCTTCAGGTTGGTGAAATTGTTCCACAGTAATATTGAGAAACCTTGGGAAAAGATCAGCACTTATTTGTGCTGCACATGGGAACAAAATAGTGCCCAGGATATACAGACCTGGGGCAGTGCTGGTGGTCAGGCAGTGATTTGTCCAAAATGACAGATAAAATGATGCATTCTAGTGTGATTCAATATGTAATGTTACCTTGTTGATAAAAGGGTCAAGGCTCTGCTGTGGGAGGTGTCATGAAGTTATGCAGAAAACTGGGTTTTACAGGCAAGCTGCATCCAAAGGAAAATTGAAAGAGTCCAGCAAAGACATGGCAAACTGCACAGTTACTGCTCCAATGTCATGTTTTTTTCAGTACATTAGGGAAAGAAAGGGTGAGAGAAGTTGGAAATGATGGACATCAATCATCTTCAAGGTGGGGATGACCAAAATGTGGAAAAGCATGGATACATGCAGGGACTGGAAGAGTGAAAAAGGAACTGGGTTTTGGAGGAGGAACCAGTTGTGGGATCCTTGTCCTTGTCAGTGCTGGCCTGAAGGACACGGTGGGGTGGATCCTGTGCGTTAGCAACAAAACAAACTGACAAAATGCTCTGCAAGGAGGGACTGGGCTCTATGAGCTCAATCTCCTTCTCTTTTAAAATTCTTTCAATGCGTCTGAGGGTTGTTTCTGTTTGTTTGCTTTTTATTTTTATGATGTGTCAGGATTCAAAGCTTAAATGTATAGTATTGCAAGGTTATAGCTTGATCCCAAAGGAAATCCCAGGCAGCGACCGCTCTGTGGGCTGTGTTTATATATCAGTTGCAGGAAAACATGGCTCAAACAGATTTTTTAACAGCAACACAATCCCTTTAGACAACTTAGAAACTTTCTCCCAAAGTAATTGCACACAGTCAGCTTCTAACATATTGAAGTCTTTTTTTTTAAGTCAGAAAATCTTTCTTTACTGCTTTTTTTTCCTATAGACTCATCCAGAGGTACTTCATTACCTGTGTATTTTGTTCTGACTTTTTAATATCTAGGAAACTGGTGATTTAAAATTGCAAAAGTCCATTTTGGATTCGACTTTTTCAGTCAGGAAAAACTGTGAGATAATGTAAAGTATGTTTAAGAAAGACATCTTTTGCCAGGATGGAAAGACCTTTAAGATGTTGGGATCTTCTGATGCACAGAATTATAAATGTGGGCTGAATATGGGATATGGAAACACAGAAACTTTCTGAGTCTTCTAAAGAGCAGAATAGTTTTACAATTTTAAAAGGTTTTTTAATGGTTTGAGACTTGTTCAACTTTGCTGTTTCTGGATTCTTCTGCTCAGAGTCCTTGTACCTCCTTTTCTCTGACCTGATCTTTTTCCTTATTAACGAACCATCCATAATTTACATTTTTCCCTAATGGTCCCAGTTAGCTACATCGATATCAAAGTCTGATCTTCTCAAAACTCTTTCCTACTGATGCTGTACTGCTGCTGGTGTTGCTGACAGATTCCCTGGGTGCTATGGCCTTGCAAGTTTGTATTCCACAGAAGGTCCCCTTCCATTTTCTGTGAGTTTGGCCACTTCTGACATGCCTTTCCCTTGGCTGGCAGATGGAAGGGATGTGAAACGGGAATCAGCTATCCCTCGAGGTGCTGTGACTTTTGTCAGCTTTGCACTTTGCTCTTGTCTCATCCAGCAGTTTCCCATGTCCTATTCAGACAACTCAACCTGGGGCTTTAGGAGTGATCCAGTCATTTCCTCGCAGCCCTAAAAAGGACCAGAACCTGTAGAAAAGCTGGGAGGAGACTGACATTTCCATGATGAATGGTTTTCTCCTTTCTTGCTCAATCTGTCATTCTGGGAGAGAGGAGGTGCCTGCTTGTTCCTGACAGTCAAGGTCTGACCTCCTTCTTCATTATCTTGAAAGCCCCATGTCAGTATTAGCGTGTTTGGCTTAGCTAATAATGTGTAAATTAAATAAACTGAAGCCTATGACTTCTTTCTCTTTTGGATTTCTTAATTTCTGTTAGTGCTAGCGAAATTCTTGTGGGTGTATCTGAGCTCCCATGTGTTGTGCAGGGGAATTAAATGTATGGTTTGAGTCAGCAGTAATGGAAACCTCTTGCCAAAATATCCCACACAGGGCTGGGAGGGAAGACCTTGAACGCTGCCCCTGCACTGCAAGGAGAGCTCAGAGGAGCAGATGCAAACACTTGTGGTTATCACCCTCTAATTTTTTCTCCCTCAGTTCCCTTATTGAATTCTGTAACTCTTCATTTCATAGAGAGAAACTCCTCAGCTTGTTTTGATCCAGAGTCACTGCTCGTTAAGAACAAGCACAAACATTAGACTTTTAGGATATAGATTTTCAGCTGTTATGGTGGTGGGAAAGGAAGAGAAAATATATCTGTGAGGACAAGAATGAGTGAGGGCTAGGTCTTCAAATCTGACAGTGATTCCAAGAGCCTTTGTTTTGTGCTCCCCAGCAAGGAAAGGAATAAGTAATTTACAAGCATAGTAAAACAGAGCATTAGTTAGACATGGACAGTTACTAAAGTGACTACTTTCAATTTTTAAATGGAAAGCCAAAATATTTGTTTCTGCCTAACATAGTAGAAAAAATTAAATAGAAGTGGGAATCTTGCCAAAGGTTTATTACATATTAACAAATGTTATTTTTGGATCACTATGCAACTGGACAAAACCCAATTCTTCAATATAGTGGCTCAGTAAACAAGTTTTTGGGGTTTTTTAATATTTTGATGGCAATAAACTGCCTGATGCTGGGTGCCAGTTCTGCTGAGGATCAAATCAATGGTTAAATTATTAAGCAGTACTGATGGACAATCTTTCAGGGGTAATTACTTTAACAGTAATAAAAACGAGTGTATAAAGTGTAAATTGTGCATGCTGACACCTCTGTAATGGCAACTGCTGCTTTTGGGAGCTCTCTCAGCAGCTATACCATGTTGTACCAGCAGAATTGCTAAAATAACAGCACTCTAACATCCATGGAGGGCAATAAGAAAACCTGGATGAAATGAAGTCGGATGTTCTTGTCTGCTTTCACACGGCAAACTTCTCCCCCAGGAGACTACTATTACTCCTGGGGATCTCATAATTACCCTCCAAAGAATCCAAGTCCTTTATCCTTGAAAGAGTCCAAGTGGAACTGGGATTGAGCCTGGGAGATATTATCCATGAATACCGGCCCAGGGAGGTTCTGCAGCACAGGAAAGCAGCTGGGCCCACACTTCCATCCAGAGGATTTCTTCTCTGTGTGTTCATCTCTCCAGTGTGCTCCTTGCCACCAGTGGAGCCTGTCGCAGGATTCTCCCAAGCCATGGGCTTTGGGACAGCACCTGTGATCCGTGTCATCTCTTCCCAGAGGAAGAAATGGGTGCAAGGAGTTCTTGATTTTGGGGATATTTTAGCTTTTTCCTGACTGGCAGCTCTTTTGATGAGAAGATGTGGATTCATTTCTGGGGACACATCTTCTTCCTGCTTTATGTTTTTTTTTCTTTTTTGTTCTTCATGTCACCAGTCCTCAGTACTTTGATGATAAATCCCTTTGTGACCTCAGCTAATTCCTGCCTGTGGGCCACAACTTTTTTTTTTTTTTCTGGGGATGTAATATTTGTGTGACTAGGTCCTTTAGGATGCTTTGTAAGGAGCCCGAGAGATGCTTGACAGCAAATAGCAGGTCAGAGAGCCTTGGCTGCTGGTCCATTTGGACTTTGGTTGCTACAAAACCTGTTAAAATTCGTTACCCTTTCACTGGGAAATTGTGATGATAATCACTTTGCACTTGGGAGGAGTCTTGTGATAGCTTAGACTCCTTTGAGCCCACCATAGAATTATGCTGCCCTTTCTTCCAGAAAGATGACTTTTATTTGTCCCAAAAGAATGGGAACCATCAACCTCAGTTACTTCAGTTACCACCCAAAGCTTCCTGGTGGTGTCAGGTAAGGTTTTCTCTCAGTTAACGGGGTGAGAGCGGCCTTTACCTCGATGAAGCTGACAAGAAGTAAGTGGTTAAACTGCAGAAACTCCATTTCTGTCACTTATATGTCAGAAATGATAGATTTACTGGGCACAGACCTCCAAGAACTTTGAAGCTGAGGTCTTGGCTGAACTTGAATGCTCTATCTTGTTAGCTACCCTTATGAGCATGAACAGGTTTGCAGCTCTTTGTGTTTCTATGTAATTTACTCTCTTGTCTTCCAGGGATTGGGCCTTACCCTTTAATACCAAGATATTAAAACCTCATTATGGTTTAACTGCATCTATATTTAGTAAGACACTGACAAAGTTTATGCTGGCATTAGGAAAATAAATCCTAATAAGTAGAACACATATGGTAGGTACCTGAGTCATCCCTAAAAGCTAAAAATAAAAGAGAAATCAAACAAAATATCCAAACCCACATGCCTTTAAATTCACGTTGTTGGGGTTTTTTTGGTTTTGTTTTGTTTATTTTGTTGTTATTTGTATGAGTTTTGTGTGTGCTTTTGTTGTTTTGGTTTTTAAGTTTGTTTTTTTTTTAGCTAAGCAGAATACAGAAAGAGGAAGACCCTAAATTTCTAGTCTAAAACTATTCAGCTGGGGTGTTTAGTGTTCCCAGTCCCTGAAGCCAGGAGCAGACACTATAAACACCCTGGGGCGCTGAGAGGAGAATCTCCCATTCGCATCAACTGAATTTGCTGCAGGACTTGTGGGAATTGCTTTGCATTTTCTTCTTTAGGCTTTAAGAGGATTTTAGCCCACACATTATTGATTTATCTTGGACATTAGGTCATCCAAGGTGCTGAGAAGAAGAAGAGATTAGATAGATAGATAGATAGATAGATAGATAGATAGATAGATAGATAGATGTCTGCTAAAACATGACTTAAGGGAATTGTGCAAGAAAATGGGAAATAAGACATCTTAAGTTCTGGTTGTTCTCATCACAGGTGGCACTCAGAGCTGGGACAGGGAGAGCTTTGTGTTTGGTTTGTGCAGACTTCAAAACCATGGATGCCTCTTGCTGAACCCCTTCTGTAAAGTGATGAGGGAATTCTGTGTTTCACTGCAAGAAGTGAAGTTGTCTTAAACTGCTAGAAGGGGAGTATGAAAAAATACCTAGAAGAAGTGAACCTAAAAAAGAATTTAATAATGCTATGTTTACTCTCTTAGTTTCATGTATCAGTCTGTCAGCCAATGCTGTTCTTGCAATGCCTTTATTCCTCTGCCAGGAGGATGAAGCCTGACCCATTCACACAACTCTCAGCAAAACAGTTCAGCCAATGTCAAACCTCGGGTTTTCAGTGGCTTCTCCATCCACCTGCTGCTCCTGCTGCAACAACCACACCACCTGCACTATTCCAACTCTGTCAGTCCAGACAGAAAAACTTGCATGCAAAACTTGCTGAGTATTTAGTCACTCATGCTGCTTGTGACCATGTGTTTCTTTGTGTCATCTCACTCATTCTGTATCAGTAAGTATGGAAATTAAATAATTAGCACTGTAAACCCTACAAGAGCTGGAGAAACTGGTGCAGTCACGGTTTGTGTTCACAACATTCTCAACTTACACTGGTGTCAGCAGGTGTGTGATGTCATTTAGTTTATATGGATTAGTGAGATTTTTTTTCCCTTCTGAGTGACTGGCATGGCCTTTAAGGCTTGTCTACTGAAAAAAGAGTTTCCAGCTTACACCAGAAATGTGGGCACTCTTTGTTTTATTTGACATTGATCTGTTATTTTGAAGTGAACAATCTGTTAAAGGCCCAGATTTCCAGATAATAAAGATTATCTTTGCTATCTCTGACAAATGTCTCATTGACAGGGAGGAACTCCAAAAGGATCTAAAAAAACTGAGTGAAAGGTTAAGAACATGGCAGAGAAAGATAAATGTGCAGTAGTTCATCTGTGGAAAATAATGTAGATCATGTCTCCTCGATACTTACAACCAGTTCACAACAGACACCTTGGCGTCAGTGCTGGAGGGCTCTGAAATCACCGCCTTTATGTGCAGTGGGAAGCAACAAGCCAACAGGAACAGAGGAACCATCAGCAAGGGCAGTGAGGAATGGGCTAGGATGTTCTTTTACTGCGACATGAAACTTCTATGCACCCACACTCTGGAGACGTCAGGTCTCTACATCTCAAGCAGAATGTCATGGGGTTTGAAAACAGGGAGAAGAGTGGTGAGGAACTAAAAACTATAAAATCATGAACGTGGTGGAAAAATTCAAAGCAGAGCTCTTATTTATGAAAACTCTCTGTGAAGAGCAGAGCATTCCTTGAAACTTGTAGGACATCAATTTGGAACAAATTTTTAATGGTGTGGGTTTTTTTACACAGTGAGTAGTGAAACCCAGAAATGAGTGAGGATGTCTGTGGTCTGTTCATGGTAGGCAAAAAA
>VZTJ01002120.1:488278-519906 GCA_013397795.1 Orthonyx spaldingii | reverse complement strand
GGGGAGGGGGGAAGCAAAGGCCCAGCCTTACCAGAGAGAGAAGCACAGGACTTGCTTCTCTGGCAGCAACATGACAGGAAAAAGGGTTTTTTCTCAGGTGTATCTCTCTTAAATATGGTTTTTTCCCTGGAGGCGGAACAACTTTTAATTGGATTATACACCCATCAATACTCAAAACTAGCTGGTCACTGGCTCTGTTTCCCAGGAAGCAAGGTGCACTGCTTCCTGCACCATAGGTCACTTGCAAGACTGACCCTTCCTGGGTAAACCCACGACAAGTGTCCTCCACATCAAACAGAAACTGCTTTCAAGAGAGAAGTTGAGTGAGGAAGTCTCAGTAAGGCAATTACATAAGAAATGAAAGAAGAGAGGAAAACGAAAAAATAACTGTGACTATTTTGAGGATCTGTATACCACAGGCTATTTTGGTATTGTGATAGGCAAATGAAAATGAGAGGGACAGGAGGTTGGGAATGATATAAAGAGCAGTTTTTCTCCTTTTTTTAAAACAAAAATCTGTTGTATCTGAAGGTCAAATGCAGGCTACTATTATTAAGTATTAAGGCTAAATTTGTTTTGGAGAAACACCAGATGCTTACTAAGTATCAGTGGAGGGAATGTGGAAAAGAACATTACTAGCAATGGCAATAACAAAACAGAAGTAGGATATAAAAACGCAAATAAACTGCTTTTTGCACAGCATATGGCATTGTAGAAATACAGAATCAACCTAGCTATGAGCTATGCTAGCAAAAGATGCTTTGCACTAACATTCCACAGAGCTAAATTAATGAGCCTACTATTAGAAACCATATTAGAGAAATGCTAACCTTTCAATGAGCTTTTAGGCTATGAAGATTTTTCTTTCTCCAGGTTATATTCTCTCTGGAATGTGGATGCCCTCCAAGTTTAAGGAGCGTGATACAAACAAAAGACATTATTTTTCTGCCTGCATGTTTAAAATCTAAAGTGCCATCCTTAGAACTGCTACATAATTCCCTTTTCTGCTACATTTCTCAGAAAACATGGTCAAGTAGCAATACTGAAGACAAAACAGCATCTGCATTTGAAGTGAGATACAATCTTCTCAGGCTGTTAACAAAAGATGTCCCCTGCCTTTCTGAAAGGTTGAAGTCAAGACCTTTAGCTGAATATGCTGCTTCTTTCATAATAACACCTGCATTGTAGCTGGTGTTTGCCCATTTATTTCCTCTTTGACTGCCTTGCTGGTAGGTGTTTGTGCTTTGATTAATATTTATTTCCCCTTGGACAGTACTAAAACCCCTCAATACTGTAAAGCTGCTGTGGCAGTACAAGTCTGCTTTCCCATGGGAGATTTTTCTCTGAAACTGTAAATATAAAAATAAGCTCATGTTTTGGCTGAATTGTTTTCAAAACAGACAGTCAGAGTTCCATCCAATTAGCCCTAGGGGGCGGATGGCTGTGGCCAATCATGTGAGAGTCCATTTAGTATATAAAAGTTGAATTTAATAAATAAATTAGCTTCTTTTGCCATTTGATCTTGACCTCTTCTTGTTTCGACATCGGCTCAACAGCGACAAGCTCTTCCCAACCAAAAGCTGGGATGGACTTTCAGCCTTACCTTTGACAATCACTGCATTAATATTGTGGTATCCCGCAATAGCACAATACATATTTAGGTTTCACTTCAGCTGGATTGTGATGCTTTCTCCTGCTCTGGATGTAACCAGAGGGATGTAGGGCCTCATGGGGAATCCATTCAGAGTAATTTCATTTAAGCACTTGCTAACTTCAGTTCTGCTCTGAAGTCAGCTGCACTGGTAACTAAAAGGCTGATATGCATCTGCCTGCACATATTGCTTGATGGTGATCCAAAAGCACAGGTGTAGCTACTCCCCCATGGTTATCTCCCATCTTTAGGTGTTCAATTGGCTGCTCTGAGCTTCCATTTCCTTACCTTTGTCGAGCTCCTACAAGCATGTTTTAGTCTGAAGTCTTTCGAAGCCCTTGAATTCCCTGTCAGCAAATGCTACAAAAACGCAAAGCACTGCTAGCATAAGGCAGCATGTTCTTTATCCCAGAGAAATGGAGAAGTCTGCATGAAGGAGAGAGGATTGCCGAGAGGAGAGGAGGTACAGGAGGCATAAAAAAACAGCCTCTTCAAAATTAGTTCTGCTGACCTGTACAGAATAGAACAGACTGTTTCAGCTGGAAGGGACCTACATGATCACCCAGTCCAGCTGTCTGACCACCCCAGGGCTGGCCAAAAGTCACAGCAGGTTATTAAGGGCATTGTCCAAATACCTCTTAAACACTGGCAGGCTTGGGGCATCAACCACCTCTCTAGGAAGTCTGTTCCAATCTTGGAGCACCCTCTCTGCAAAGTGCATCAATGACCTTCTCTTCATCCACTGGCAGATGATCTTATCATCAGTGATATCAAATGAGTTAGACTGGCCTTTCCTTTTCTTTGTTTTCTATGCCTGATGATGGAATTATTCTTTAAATGCCTTTCAATCGTACCCAGTATGTTTTTCTCCATATTTTTTCTGGGAACGGAAGTCAGACTAACAGGCCTGTGGTTTCCTGGGTCTTCCCTCGTGCCCTTCTTGCAAACTGGAACAGCACTGGCGAATTTCCAGTCAGCACAGACCTTTGGTAGGTGATCAGGAGAGGTCCTGCCATAACTCCTGCATGCACAAATGATTCTTGATTTTATCTACTCTTGAGGCTTTACACCTCCAGCTTACAAATAGAGTGGTCAGGAAAAGAGGGGCCCACAGGAACATGTGATCAGTGTTCTGACTGCACTGACCTGCTGCAAGTTCCCCACTGCAGGGCAGCCAGTGCTCCCCACGTGCAAGCAGCTGTGGTCCCTGTTATCCGGCTCCATGGCAGACTGTGATGTCCTTGTGAGGAAGAGCAGCCTGGAACCAGAGGAGACACACACAAAATGTTCTGACCTTCAGCACTTTGGAGAAACTAAAGGCTCTTTAGTGCTTCTGGAAGGAGAAAAAAACTCCCCCTTTTTCTTTGATACAGTTAATAATTAAAATATTAAATTTTTTAAATTAATAAATTAAAAATTTTTAAATAATTATTAAACAAACAAATTTTTAATTTAAATTTTTTGTTTAAATAAATTAAAAATTAAAAAAATTTAAATAAATTAAAATTTTTAAATTAAAATATTTAAAATATTTAATCGAATATTTTAGGGGTTTTATGGGGGTTTTTGGGGTTTTTTTGGCTTTTTTTTTTGTTTTGGTTTTGTTTTTGGGTTTTTTTGTACAGAGCTGTGCTGAAAGTGGTTTACTTTTTGAAATAGATGGCTAGAAAAACAAGAAGCTGTTTCCAGCAGTCTTTGCTTCACCCCCCTTTTATCTTTCTCTCTGCCTGCTTGAGGTGGGCAAAATGGATCTCTGCACATTGTATTCTCAGCTCCTCATACCTGCTAATGCAGCTCTTCACTGTGCATTTTATTGTAAAGAATATGACTAATATTTGCCAATCCTGATCTTGTATTTTCTCTGTGGGGAGGACTGTGTGTGCAGTGTGCTGCTTGGGTTTGGAGATTAATTTCTCATGGTGTCTATTCTGATATATGCTTTGGATAGCAGTCTGTACCTTAGCTTGGAATAGGTTTAAATGATCCTGAATGCTTGCATTGTCCCTGACAAATCCCTGCTGTGCAGAAGAGTTTTACCTGTTTATTCAGTATTATCACCCTCCTTGAGAAGTGGAGTTGTCCACTCTGGACTTCAGTCCTGAGCAGGGGAATTCTGCTCCACGTTTTGTTCAGGAAAACTGAACAAGTGGATGTTGAGAGGCAAAGGAAGAGTTTCAGCAGGGACAGCTCTTCATGGCAACAAAAGGTTAATGCACTTTCAGTTCCTTCCAGGAAATTCACAGAAGTCAGGGCACTGCCCTGGCCTTTGCAGATGTCCCTGGCTGAGCTCACCTGGGGAAACAGAGCTGAGCTTCCCTTTGCTGATCTGCAGATACAACAATGTCAATTTGCCTGCTCAGTGAACTGTCAAGGACTCCTCTGTTTGGAGGGCACTTCTGCAGAACAACTCATATCTTTCCTGTTGCTCAACAAAGCGGTAAGAGGGTACTTAAATGGATCCACTGGGAAGAAAGTCATGTGAAAGCTGTTTGTAATGAAAACAAGTTTTTCTAGCTTTCACATTAAGCAAACAAACAAAAAAAGACCAGAAAAAATTGAGATAGCCATCAAAAAAATTGATAGATCCCATTTCTCCTTCTTTCTGGTTACCTGTTAATTCCCTCCAGATCCAATGCAGAGGTTTTGTAGAATCCACCACAATAAGGAATTGATTTCTGGATTTGGAGTACTAGTATAATAACCAAAACCAAAAACCTCTTCCAGAGGGATGATTTCTTGCTGGTTTTAACTTTTTTCAGGCATCTTCATGAAATCAGATTAATTTCTCCTTGCACAGGACTGACATGGTAAAATTTTACTTTTATGAAGAAGAGAGACATGGCTAATGTATATAGTTTCTTCCTCAGGCAGGGATGTGGGTAACAGAAGTGAAGGACCCAGAGTTGAACTGCAAGATGCAATGGGCTATAAAAATGGAGAAAAGTAGCCACAAACCATGGTGGCTGCCTGGACCAAACCTCTGCGTAATTCCCAGTCCATGGCCAGTGCTGCCTGAGAGTCCTGCTGGTGCAGCTGGCTGCTGAACCCAGGCTGAGGAGAACAACTGCTCTCCCCAGAACAGGAGCGCATCCTTCGTGTAGTGATGATTCAGCAGAGAGGTGATTGGGGCTGAGCAGTGCCAGGAACCAGCACCATGGAGAGAATTGATTGAACAGGAGTTGTATGGGATCCAGGGGATCTGGGTCAGCATCGTTCCTCTGGGCTGTAGTGGTACACCCAGGAGCTCACAGTAGATACAAAACCCAGGACTCTAGAGGTAATTACGCTTTTTTTTAAGAAATCCATCTTTGCTGAGAAAGACAATGCACAATTCAGACACCGCTGTGGGGTTGTAAAAGAGGCATTTTAGCTGTAAGGGGTACAGAAAGTCGCTGTGGGCTTCTATATAAACATAACAGATCTCTGTTACCTGCTGCTCTGTGTTTGTAACCACAGCTCTCACCCTGCTCCTTAAGCAGAGATCTATTCCCTTCCCTGCTTACCTGTTTGCCAAGGCTTGGGAAACAAAAATCTTCCCCTTTGCACTGTGCCAATGGTTCACTAACTCCCAAATCACTGCAGCTCCTTAACAAAAATAGCATGACCCAGCAATAAAGGAAAATAAGTTTATAGACAAAAGGTAATTAGAAACAAAGCAGCTTGCAAAGCTGCTGTTTGCTATTTGGGAACATCCCTGACTATGTTTTTCTGTTGTTTACTTATAGACTTTATTTGTTTGGCAGAATGGGTCTGAAAAGGGAAGAGGGGCAGTATTTTGCTTTGACCCCTCAGACACAGAGCCACCGCAGGGACAGCCCGGAGAGACCCGACCTGGGCAGTGTGCTCAGCCCGGTGCCCACCCGCGAGGCTGGGTGCAGACAGACTGCTGGATCCCATTATTTGACTCTGGGAAACCAGGCTGGAATGTGGGAAAAAGAGGAGACTGCAATGCAGAATGCTAACTCACACCCAGGTCCTTTCCAAATTATGCACAGTTTGTCCTCGTAATTTTCACATCCATGTTTTCCCTTGCGCCACAGCTACCACCTTTTCCTTTTTCCTACCTTGTCCTCAGTGACTAATTTTCTCCATTCTAGTTCAAGAGGAGCAGTAAAACTCCTTTTCCAGCTTCTTTGATACATCTCTGCATCCATCATTCTCCAATTTAAATTCTCTCCCTGCTGTGAAGGATGAAGCACAGCTCAAGGCTTGACATCATCCTCGCTAATTTGGTTTTCTGGTTTTTGGTTAATAAATTTTTTTACTAATGATTATGGAGTTTTTCCTACCTTCCTCCTCCACTGTCTCCTTTCTTTTCTCTCTGCCTCCCTCCTATAATCCCTGTCTTCCAGGGATGAAGGTTATTTTAGTCTGAAAGCCTGTTGAAATTCATTTCTTTCGCCTACCACTCCAACCCTGATCCCTGTGCATTTGCAGTGTTAGGTGTTTTCTCCATCTCTTCTGTTAGTTTCTAAAACTGAGAAGACTTTTCATTTGCAAATGGCTTCAGTTCTCTCTGTCTGTATTTGAACCACCAGCTCACTTTCTATAATTTACCATAACTTTCTGATAGAGATGTGGCTACAAAGCACTTCCACTGACTCACCAGAAGAAACCCCTGAATTTTCAAGTCTTTGATGAAAACATGGTGATTGCATCCTGATTCTCAGCAATGCCATATAGAGTACAATGCACAAGTTGGAGAAAAATGCTCTTGGAAAATGAGTGAGGAGCTATTTGAATGGAAATAGCACAGCGGATATTTAAGACCACCTGGGAAATCAGTGATCACTTAGCTTGACTTCAGTAGGCTGGAATGTAGTAGCAGGGGACTGTAAAAATAAGGATTTTGGGGAAATGAACCTGCTGAGCAATAAGCACCATGAGTTTGAGACATTAATCACATCTGACAAAAACTGTGGGATCTTGGGTTATTACAGGGTGGGTGGGTGAAACCCATATGGTGGATGCAATCCATCTTTTCTTGAGTATTGTATTTGATGCATTGCAAGCTAAAACTCAGGACACTGCAGAAAGATGATGATATGATTAACATTGGCTGACAGATCACGTTTGCCAGTGCACAAACTTGTTAATGGAAGTAAGGGTGGAGGGTGCACATATTTGAGAAATAGCTTTCAATAAAATTGTAAGAGGTAGTGGACTTTGGATCTCAACAAGAAATGATCTTAGACAAGGCCCTAAAAGGAAGTAAGGGATCAGGATTTTTCAGGTTATGCATTCTTGGAATTAGACTTTGATGAACATGGTGCTGTGATGGGAAGTGGTGCATATGGCAGCCAGAAGGAAAACTAAAATAGCTGTTTAGTGCTCTGGTGAGAGTAGGAACTGATAGGAAATTTTAAAATAGAAAGAAGCCATGTGATATCCATGAGTGCTCTGGAAAGATGACTATTGAGTTTCTTTCCAAGGAATCTTTGGAAGGTATTGAATCACAGCAGTTATTTGAAATAGTGACCTATTAACAAAACCAAGTGCTCTGCAATCAAGAGGAGATTGCTGCAGAGCAGAAAGTGACCTACTTAGAGCTTTGTTTCTGAAAGTCAGAGGTCCTTCAACTGATTAATAGTGCAGCATTAAATAATGTTCACACTGCAACATTTCATGTTTTTATATGTCTCAGGCTGCTTTTAGAGCCCTTTAGTTTACAAGTATGCCTCAGGGGAAAAAAATCAACATGAAAATAGTAAAAATCAAGTTGTTTAGAAGTCAGCAATTTAACTTAAAGTGTTTCTATTATGATTTAACAACAGGGGATTTTTTACAACGCTAATTTGGGTGGAATTCCTCTTACCCTGCGATGTTGGAATTTGATTTTTGGAGTGAAATAAAACTCCCTTGTGAACTAGACCCTCAGACCTTGTTACATGCAGAGGAGCAGATATAATATGTGACATCTGCTGTGAATTACTCAGTTCACTCTAGGTAGGTGTCTGAAATGAATCACCCACTGGAGCTGCTGAAATCACCTCATTTTCTCCACTGGCAATAGAGCTGGTCCAACTAACTAAACTTAGATGTGGCAAATTGTATTATATCTACAGGGTAAATTCACTAAAACTATGGTCTTCAGAGTTTTTAGAACTGGAATATTCTTTTATTTTTCAACATTTTAAGACTCACTTTCTCACTACAGATGCCTCCATCATTGTGCTGATAAAACGCAAAAACTGTGGTCATAGTCAGTACACTGAAAAACAATCAAATCAAATTAGAACATGCCAAGAATGTATTTCTCAAAATCTTTTCCCCAGTAGTTGTTCTGATTAAAAAACGTAAAGTTAATATGATTCTCACCAGTTATTTCTCAATACTCTCAGTTATAACAGATTTAAATATAATAATTTCTGATCTTCATCAGGAAGATGGAGAGCAGACCTCAGATTGGTGGGATGAAATGCTGCCTTTTAGTGGCTCACCATTCTTTAAACATGTAGCAACAGGATTATATTTTCTTTGAGGCATCAGAAACGTCAGAGTTTACTATGCTGATTTCTAATCCTCACCATCCCTTGACACATTTGAAAGTCTTCGCGCCTCTTGTGATGAAATAAAAGATGGAGAGTGGCTTCTTACACAGGCATACAGGCCCTTGCTAGGGCAAGGAAGAATGATTTTAAAATAAAAGAGGAGATATTCCCGTGATATAGAAAGAATTCTTTGCTGTGAGGGTGGTGAGGCACTATAACAGGTTCTCCAGAGAAGCTGTGGCTGTCCCCTCCCTGGAAGTGTTCAAGATGAGGTTGGATGGGGCTTGGAACAACCTGGGATAGTGGAACGTGTCCCTGCCCATGCAGGAGGGTGGAACCAGATGATCTTTAAGGTCCCTTCCAACCAAATCACTCTATGATTAAGTGATTTATGACCCTGGACATTTTGTAGAAGTTTAGAACAATAAAAGTTTCAAGTCAAGATCTACCATGTGAGTACTTTTGACATGAACTGGGCTGTTGTCCACCTGTAGCTCCAGCCCTGAAAGAGGCCTCCTGAACACAAGCACCCAGGTTTACACACTGAGATTTAGGTCTCTGGAAGGTATGTGCCTCCATGGCTCCCAGGGGTCTGGTCTCCCACAACAATCACTAGAAAGGAGATGCCAGAGGAGACAAATGTTTTAACACCTCCTACAGTGTTTAATTGATTTCAGTTACAGCTGGATCAGGGAGCTGCTAATGGCCTGTGAAACCATCAAGAAGAGAAGTTTAATTTGAAAAAAAATGTCCAAGGGCTGCTTGATGCCCTAGTTGAACAAGTGAATTTTAGGGGGTGAGCTTAGGTATCATTTGTATCATTTGTAAGGAGCAGCTCCTTCCCATATGTCAGCAGACTGCTGGTCACCGAGGGTCACTGCGCATTTTCAGCCATTTGATGTACCTTAGAACACCTGAGCCATCCACAAGAGCGTGGTAGATATAAGTGGTTCCTCATAAGGCTGGGAGCTTAAGTCCAATGAGGAGCAGCTGAGGGAAATGGGGTTTTTAGCCTGGAAAAAAGGAGGCTCGAGGGGAACTTGTTGCTCTCTACAATCCCTGACAGGAGGGGGCAGCCAGGTGAGGGTCAGGCTCTTCTCCCAGGTAACAAGTAATAGGACAAGAGGAAATGAATTTCAGTCGCACCAGGGGAGGTTTGGATTGGATATTAGGAAAAGTTTCTTCACTAGAAGGATTATCAGGAATTGGAACAGGCTGCCTGGGGCAGTGAGTTACCATCCCTGGAGGTATTTATCTGGCATGTAGGGTGAACCCCTTTAGTGCTGGCCTTGGCAGTGCTGGGCTAATGCGTATCTTTCTTCGCTGGTCTATTGGCTCCTTCGGGCCACCGAATGCAGCCCTCAGTAGCTCCTTTCCCTGGGAGCTCTGATCCTGGGCCGGACAGCGGCAGCTGCTCGCTGGTAGAAACAGATGGACCCGTTGCGTTTATATCAGCGTTCCTTTATTCTCCCTCATGGAGGGAAAATGGGAGAACAAGATGTGTTGTGGAGAACGTGACAAACTGGCCCAGCCCATCTCTCGCCCAGGTCTTTTATGCCCTTCCTCAGTGGAGGGCAAGGCGAGAGACAAGCCAATAGGCAGATGACGGGCCCGTGACATCTGGCCAGTCCTGGGTGAACAGGGGAGGGACAAGTGGAATGCAGAGCTGTGAGTGGCCAGGCCACCAAGGTCTTCCTGGTGGCCTGCACACTGCCACATTAATGGTTGGACTCAATGCTCTTAGAGGTCTTTTCCAACCTATATTAGTCTATGATTCCATATGACGCAGGACATGTGTGATATCTGTGCCACTCTGCAGAGGTCTCTGCGGGGCAGGTGAGACACTCTAGCACATCTCAAACGACTTGCTAAGTTATTCATGAGCAGCTGATTCAACTTCCAACAGCGATCCTCCACAAATCAGCTATTCCTGTGTCACTATTTTAATTTTGTCAACCCTGCCATAGAAGAATGTAGGTCTGAATCTGTGCTCTTGTCTTTAAATTCCTAAACCTACAGAGCCTATCTCTTGAGATACTTTTATTCCAAGAATCCCCATTAATTTCCTCCTGAATCAGGCCAGTCTGTCATGCTGGCATTTTTGTGCTGTGGAGAGGAAGAAGAGTGTGAAGCACAGGGCAGGCTTAGGGATATAAAGTGGATATCAAGTACTGTTGTTCATGGAAATTGCACTATTTCCTGGTGCATAACAAGGAAACCACTGTAAAAATCACCACCCAGGATCCAGAACAGCAAGGCTTGTGTGCACCTGTTTACAGAAAAGGGGTGGAAGACATGGATTGCTTCGCTTAATGTACCGCTGAGAAATCCTTGCACATTCTGGGTTGAAACACTGTATGAAACTTTCGACAAGAGAGGTGTAGATGTGATAGATTTATGTGAAATTGAAAAGTGTGAGAGAGAAAACTCAAGAAAACCAAGAAAAAAAATCAATAAATGAAATTAATTTTCCTGTAGTGTACAATTAAGACTAAAACTGTAATTAAAAAAAAGGTTATCAAAGACATGGATAATATTTCTCAAATTGCTCTGGACATCTAGGAGGTGATGTTAAACCTCATGCTGCAGGATTAGTAATAAATAGTAAACACCAGATGAGAAGCAGCTCATTTCAGTGTGATGAAGGACTCAGCACTCATGTCCCTCTCAGCCCCTGCCAATGGCCCTTGTCAAGGGTGGCTTTGGGATTAGATGTGCCTTGTCTTGATGCAGAATAACAGTTTCTGGCTTTCTAGGTCAAGTGGGAACCAAGGGCATTTTACATCCTTGTTCAACAGTTGTTTAGGTATAGTGAACAATTCCTGCCTGGTGAGAATGTTTTGACTGCAGCCTAGGTGGGTAAGGGAAATGGTAAATGCTCTGTCAAACACAGTGCATGAGGACTGAATAAAACACGACGGGAAGTGAGGAGCACTGCGTTGATGAGGAAGGGATGTTTGACCATGGGAGAACTTCATTACTCTTGTAACTTTTGCACATTCCCCATACCCTGTCTTGTTACTTAGCAATAAAAGAAAGGATATTTCCACTATTTTACAAGCACCCACAACAGTGTTAGACAAAACAGACCAGACTGATTAAATTCTTCTGAGGTGACTTTCTGAGTTGTGTGAGATACAGCTTCATGTTTTTCCTTGTATCGGTATTTAATCTATATTTCTTGTAGTTTTAGCATTTACTTTGAATATTAGTATTTACTCAATCTTCCCCTGGTTTGTTCAGTCACAACCATGAAAATTAATTTACTGGTGATAGGATATGTGACAATGGTTTTAGACTGAGTGAGGGTAGGTTTAGGTTGGACATAAGGAAGAATTTTTTTATGATGAAGGTGGTGAGACACTGGAACAGGTTGCCCAGAGAAGCTGTAGCTGCCCCGTCCCTGGAAACTTTCAAAGTCATGTTGGGTGGGGCTTTGAGCAACCTGATATGGGATTAGATGACCTTTAAAGGCCCTTTCCAACCCAAACCTTTAATTAAATTCAAATCCTAGTCAACTAATGAAAGTCCTGTGCTGTTTTGTAGCACCAGACCAGTCTCTGTGCTTTCCTTTCTGCTCACCCTGGTGTGGGTGTTAGAGGTGGCAGAGGCAGTGATGATGCCATTGGTGATCAACATGTAGCAAACACAACAGAAAACACCACAGTTCTTGTTTATTGGTCAAAAATAAAGTAATATTTCCTGTAAAAAGGGGAAAACTTGCATATATTGGAGAAGGAGCATCTTCCACTACCAGCAGGTGTCTTAAGCAGCAATTTCACAGTAACTTATGGAAGTTAAAAATATTTCATTATTTGGTCTGTGCTTAAATACTCTTTTTGTGAAGTGCTTGGTACTTGCTGATCTCTGGCACAACTGAAATGGTTTTTATGGTATGTTATTACTATGAAATTAGGAGAAAGTTTTACTGTGCTAGCTTCTTAAAACTGGGTCGTTCCCCACAGTGTCAGGAAAGAACATCTCAGGATTGATAAAGACCAGGAATGCAGCGTAGTAGTTTGAAGGACTCAGTTGCTATCAAAAACTTTCTTGTAACTATGTTGAAATTTATAAGATGCTTTGCAGCAGGGAAAAATCAGGAATAAACAGTTCTTCCTGTGCTGTAGGCCCCGAGGGAAAAATATTGTGCTCTAATGACCTACAACTCACAAGCCTGAGTAGACTAAAGTTGCTAAGGGAAAAGAATATATGATGTTTCTCTTTTTGATGTTCTTTGCCAGCAGGGAAACAATGATGTAAATATTTGTGTTCTATTGACACATTTAGTCAAAAGCCCAAGGGACAAGCTTTCAGATGGCACAGTGTTACATAGGATAAAATCAGGCAACTATTTTCTATGGAACTTAAACTTACCTACAGATAATGAGAGATGCAGCCTGATTTGGACTGTATCCCAAAAATCTGGTTAGTGCAGGTGCATGAGGTGCAGTTTATAGACATTTTATGAAGCACAGATGTAATGAGAAAGGATACTCCTATTGATATTTCTGGCTTGAAGGGTATTTCTGCAAGTGCTGCTTAGTGCTATCCTCAGATATTGTCAGTGTCTGGTGTTTATATGGGAGACTTTTTGGTCATAAATCCCTTAAACCCAGCAGACACATCCTAAAAGTCTTAGGTTTTGAAGTTCTGCTCTAGAAATCCTCTCTGTCCTTGGGCATTCAATGTGGGTTTACTGTATAAGTTCTGTCCATAAAATGAGAACTTTAACAAGCCTGTTATCTGTTTATTCTGTAACCTATTTGAGGCAACCATTGTCTCTTGCTATGTGAATATACAATGCTTTGCAAATGCAGTTTAATCTGAATTTCTTTAAGGTACTTCTGTTGAATAATAATGATTAATAAAATTGAGTAAATAGTATTTAGAAAAAGATAAAATGAGTGCAATGGTTTACTTTTTCCTTTATGGGAAATTAAATGCAGAATTAATTGTAACTGAATACCAGCACCTACTCAAAAGCGATGAAAGAAACTTTTTACATACTGCAATACTAAACTTTCAGCCTTCTGACTGAACACTGTTACTAGGGTTTGCATTCCAGCTGAATGAGGGAAATTATTCTCAATGTAAATTATTCGTGGGTATTTGTTCTGAATGCAACCCAGTGTTCATCCTGTAAATGAACGCTCACCACAGAGACATACACAGGGCTACTCATGAACATCAACACAACCCTTACATTTACCTCCCCACAGTCTGTCTGCTCACAGAGAGAAGGATGGATAGTGGATTAAGGAGACAATGTACAGGTCATTTGGTAGGAATAAGACAAGATGTGTGAGTCAGACCCAGTGGATGTGTTTAGATGTCCCTACAGTCACTGCGGGGTAGGGTTCACCTCTGGTTCCTTTGCACCCTGAGCACCCTGTTGTACCACAAATTTTGAGTTCCCTTCTCTTGGACAACTCCACTTTTTTAGGGTGCTGCCCTTCTCACTGCACTGGCACAGCAAGTCTAGTACATAAAGTAGATGAGATGCAATTTTTAAAAGCTGGCATAAGGAAATTATTCTGTCCTTATGTAGCACAGACACACGAATCACCCTAACCCAAATAGGTGTTTCAGGTACTTCTGCGATAGCAGAAAATCTGACATCTCCTGACTGAGCTCGCTGGGTGCCCTTGCTGTTTATATGCAGCTGTTCCAGCACCATCCCATTACCTGTCTTTAATTAGGCTGTGCTGATAGTGATGTGTGCCCATGTAAGCTGTGATCCCACAGCTTTCTGGGGCCTGGTCACATCCTTCCTGCTGTGGATGACTGAGGAAACCTCACCAGCTCTGAAATTGTCCCTCCCAGCAGGCTTTTCAACAGCAAGCATTGTTCTGGATTTTTGCACCAGGTTGGAAGCTGATACAGCTGATCTTTTTTGGCAATTTTCTGAAACAGAAAACCCCACATATAGTGAGGATAGGGGTTCCCTCCATTTCCATTCTGTCTCCCTTCTACTTGAATTTTTCCCTTTGTGTTCCCTGGCACAGCCAGTATAAAAGATGAGTACAGGAGTAACTTCAGCAGTTCATTTGCAGGCTCAGGGATGCTATGGCTGAGCACAGCCTGTGAAAGTGGCAGAAGGTGTTCTGAACCATCCAAACACGCCTGCTGTCCTGGCTGCTATAAACAGCCCTGAAGAGCCAAACACTATTACAGTTCTTGAGCAGAAAAAATGCTCCTGACTTGGCCTCCTGCAGCCCAGCCACATCTGTTCTCCTCCAAACACTGAAAGCAAGAGGAAAGTCGACGTGATACAGGAGGCACTTGAGTTCAGAAGATGGGAGGCCAACATGTCAGTGAGATGACACCTTCACCTTCCTCGTGATGCTTAGATTAGAAAATTTCTTGCTGAAGGGACTGTTTCTCATGATGTGTTTATATGGTGTTTTGGAAAAAGGGGTCTTGTGCAAAACTGAACGTAGCTCATCATGAAAATTAGGGATGAGAGTTATTGTGAATCTTGATGGGCAGTGGAATTTTGGTGCTGGATAAAATATACAAATCTTAAATAATGGAGGCTGGATAAAAGGAGTTTGTAGGAAGAGAGGGGTAAAGATCAGGAGCTTCATCAGAATGAGTTATTAAAAGGCAAAGGGAATCTTCTCCTGTCCAGATAAGACAGGGCGAACCAGAGGGAACCCTGCATTTGGGATTAGTTCTGCAAAGTGCTGAAATCTATTCAGCTCTCATTGCTTTAATCTCAGACATCTAGTAAGTCAAGAACTGGGCAGGATAGGGTTATAAAGTAGATTGTTGCAAGTTTAACCTCCTCTAAGTCTTGCATCTCATGTATTTGTGTTTGATGGAACTGCAAAGTCCATGAATGAGGGCCTGATTCTCAGATTCCATGAATCAACTGAAGTGTTAATTTACAGTAGCTGCTCTAGTGATAAGATCTGACCCTTACACATTTTGCTTAGAAATGAAATATGCTTATTCAGAAAGATTTAAAAAAGACATAACTAGTTGATGCTAGTTCAAAATTTCTTATTTCAAGGTTCAAAAGTTCTTATTATCCTAGTTGTATATATGCTGAAAATCACACAATCCTTAAGCAGCAGATAAGACATACCTGAGAAAAGCGTCTTTGTGTTCAAAGCAGACATTTCTCATGCAAACTGGAAAACTACAGACATTGAAAACCCTCATGAGAAACAGAGTCCTTGTCTTGGACTGTCATTGGGCATAGTACAGTTCTGGTGAGTAGACAAAGGTGAGCTGGTAGCCAGATGGGGTGTGTGCAACCAGGTTCCATTTAGCAGAAAAGAACCCTGCATTACTAAAAGAGAGTTACAGCGGCTTCTGAGAGTGCCATGAGCAGTTACTCACTTGCAAACACAGATGATGACATTCCCAAGGGTACTGATTTGTTATGCTGGAAGGAACGAGGTACCTGAAGAAAGAGATGGCTCTGAAAAACAGCCCACCTGGGAGGGCTGGAAATTCCCACTTTAGCAGAGTGTGACCAGCTGCAGGCAGAAAATTTCTCTTGAAACTGTACCTGCAATGGTCTTAATGTCCTGTCCTGTCCTGTCCTGTCCTGTCCTGTCCTCTCCTCTCCTCTCTCCCTTTTTGTGCTTTCCTGGATATACTATTATCACATTCTGAGTCAAAAGAAAGCAGAATACCTGTAATGCTTTAGCCTTATGATGGAAGCAGTACCACCATATCAGAGGTGTCTGAGCTGGGTGTGATTATCCATAGTCCTTTAGTTTGGGTGCCCATTACAGTTGTGAAGATGTCTGTGAAAAGCAAAACAAATTGGAAACACAGCCCTTAGCAGTCATTTCTGCAAACGACTGCCCCAAATATGCTGAACTGGAGAACTGTGACCCTCTTACGTTTCTTATGATCCTGCACAGGTACATAACACAACTGGGAGTGCTCACAATGGCATATATATGTTAAAAAAAAATGATGAATGGAAGGGCCCTGCTCGAGTTTCCTTTTGGGATAACCAGTGTGGAAAAAGCAGGGCTGAGTCACTGAAGTGAAATCCAACATTCCACTGAGGTGTCAAGCAATGAGTTATCCCTTGGCACACACTGCAATTGCAAGCATGCTGCCTTATCTTACATTTAGCTCTGTGTGCATTTTCATATATCTGTTTTTAAGGTTGATTACCAAAACCAGTAAGGCCACAGGGGAATTGGATGATCTCCTTTCCAAGAAATTTTGTCATCTGGGAAACAAAATGTCTATTCTGAAAGAAAAGGAAAAAACCTGAAACAACTGAACATCCCCAGATGCCTCTACAACACTGAAATGTTCCTCCTGATTTTAGGTTTTAACAACTATTTGTTAGAGAATATGGCATCTCAAAAAGTTAAAAAGAAGTAATTTGGAAAATGGAGTTCATATACTCTTGAAACATATTATTATATCTTCACTATGTTTCAACAAAAAAGGCTCATCCTTTGCTGCTGCTGAAGTACTATATTTGGAAGGAAAAATTACTCTGCTGAAAAATATGTGTGGCTTCAAAAATTATGTATTTTCAGGGTTTTTTCTTAGAATGGCTTAAAGTCATGCAGTTCCTCAGTGCTATTAATAATTGTACTTACAATGGTTCTTGATGGAGAGTTTGCAGTCAGGAGCACGGAAAGCCTTGGCTCTGAATGCCTGTAAATGAGAGGAAATGAAGCTGGGTGAGGCTGAGGTCCAGCTGTAGCTGTGATTCTCAAGGCAGGAGGAAGTCCCACTCATTCTGCACTTCTGGCACCTGCTGAAATTCAGAGACCATTTGTTTTAGCATGACTTGTGACCAACACCACCCATGTACATCGGCACAAGAGTTTAATTGTTGTCTCCTTTAATTAGGTCAATACTGTGAAATTCCAGTTCAGGGCTTCATTCGGGAGGTAGAGATCATAAAAAATAATTTTTCCTCCTGCTCCTTTTGTGACATTTGGTTCAATCACTGTATTCCACTTGGGTTTTTTAAGTCACATGATGGCCTTTGCAGCAAACGAGATTTCTAGCGGCAATGAGAAACCTTGCCCAGTCTCCAACTGCCACTGCAGAAAACCAGACATTCCCCAGAGGTCCTGCATTTCCCACTCTGCTGTGAATGCCACAGAAACCCTTGGGGACCTCAAATCACAGCTGACACCTAAGTTTGGATGGCTGACCAAAGACCTTGGACCACCACCTCGATGTGGGGAAGAAAATAGGTCTTTCCACAGAGCTGAAAATGAGGAGAGTTCATTATGGTCATTTAACTTAATCTCCTGAATATCACAGGCCATAAACCTTTATCTTTCACCAGTGGGAGGTGGGGTGGTAGACGAAATGGATTAGTCTTGGTCTTTGTGGTATTAACTAGTTCAAAGAGAGTTACAATCCCTTAATTACAGCTATCTGCAGTCAGCTTAGGCCGTTTTTGTGCCCTTTTTCCTGCAGAGAGGTTAATTGTTCCATTTCAGTCTCGCTTTTTCATCCTCTTCTCTTTCTTATTGGACTACTCCAACTGATCTAAAACAAGAGTCTCTCCTGAATGGGTCTGGCTTCTTGTTTAAACTACTCTGATGATTTCAAAAGTTCTGTTCATTATTATCATGTTCCCAGCAATTCAGTGTCCAGAAAGCAAACACAATGCCCAGGCAGCTAAACTGCAGATGTTTTTCTGCATTTGGACATACAAATTCAGTTTACTTAGGTATGAATTCAATAGATAATCATAATCTGAGAAAAGTCAGATACCTAATGGGTACTTGAGGAAAACTACTGTATAATATCATGTACATTTGACAAAATTCAGACAAACCATTCTCCTGGCAGATCACTATGTCTCCTACCTGGTTAGGAATGAATCTCTTTTAAATAGGAACTGTTGCCACAGCTCGTACACACCTGATAAATGATACATCAGTTTTGGTATAAAATTTGCATCATAGTTTATGAATTTCATAAATACAAAATTTCAGAACTTTGAGTCTCTGAAAAGTTCTTGTGGCTTGAGTTTTGGGTGGTAATATGAAGAAAAAAAAAAAGGATGCCCCTGGATTTGAAGATTTATGACCTGCAGAAGGAAATGAGACCTCAGAATTTATTTTAGAACTGTGATGGACAACAAAGTTCTTGCTAATACTCTGCTTACTTTTTCCTCACAGTCTTAACTAAGCTGGAAATACTTTCTTTTCTGCCATATCACATCTCTATTAGATTGTTCTCTGTGTAGATGTAAATTTCTTCCTGTCCTAAGCAGAATGTATGTCGCTGTTGAGTAGATGTCGAAACAAAGAGAACTCGAGATCAAGTGGCAAAAGAGATTAATTTATTTCTTAAATTCAGCTTTTATATACAAAATGGACTTTCACTTAATTGGCCATTAGCTGTATGCCTCCCGCAGCTAATTGGCCACTTGAGTCCATAAAAAAAGAACACCTTTATCTTAGTTTATATAAACAAATAGATTCTTTCTCATGAGAAAGAGGTTTCTGTACTGTCACAAATGTATCTCAGTTCTTAGGATGTATTTTATTCTCCCAAGTTCGGGCCTAGTATAATCTTCACTGTAAATAATGCCAGGAGCCCTGGATGTTACAGCTCTGGGGGTCATCTGCCCAGTGCAGCACGGCTGGAACGTGCTGTGCATCTACATCCATCTGCACATCCATGCAGTGCATTTAGATGGCCCAAACCCTCAGTATTATGGCTAAGACCACCTGAGGATGAATATCACTAGAGACCAACCTTGCACTGCTGCCAAAAGGCACAGAGGAACCCAAAGTTTGGTTGAGAATTTGCACTTACTTTCCAAATGCAGAGTTTCAGAGGAGGCTACAGAAGAGATAGATGTTGTCGAAGAGCTGTCAAAAGGTCAGCGCTCGAAACACCACAGACCTATTTGTTATTCTTTTATTGTTTGAGATTTAAAAACAGCAACCTGAGTGAGTTTCAATAGGAACTATTAGAACTGAATTCTGGATTCTGTGACAACATAAACCACAGGGTTATTTCTAAAAGTGATGGCTGAAGGGCAGACAGTCCTTCTGGTTTAAGTCGCTGCACCAACCACATCAGAAGATGCTTTTCACATCTCCATTGAGCACATTTTTTGTTTTAATCCATTCTTGTTCAAGTTCAGGTCTTTAAAACATACCTTGTTTATTGTAGCATTCCCACCAAGGAAGCAGGGTAGATTTTCTTCCATAATCTTGGAAGTTGTTCATGTAATTGTTCAACACAGGCGAATGCTGCCTGGGAAAATGATTCATGATTCTAGAAGACCAGCAATGTCAGTGGATTTTCAGGAGGTGGGCTGTGAGCACAGGGTCACATTGATCTCATCTCTGTCTCCTGTCAGTGGATGTTACCAGCCAGGTCAGTAATGAAGGGATTTGCACTGCTTCTCTCTAGCACGACGTAAAAATTAATCAAGACAAACTACCACTCGATAGCCAGCACTCTGAAGAATGCAAACTCATTTCCTCTTGAGTGACAGGCAATAGGATGGCTATTCCTCATTGCTTTTGCTCCTTCTCATCTCCATTAACTTCCAATTCACTCCCCAGAGGCCCTGGTTGTTAAAGATACCACATGCAGGTATTTGGGTATAAGCACATCCTTCCCTACAGTGGTGACAGTCCAAACATGTAAGGCAAGATAAAGAAGTGGGGGAAGAAAAAGGAAAAGTTAGAGCATTTTTTTAATGGAAAGAAATCTAACTTTTCATCTGTCCATAAGGCAGGAGGACTTACTCATGACCCAGGCCCTAGAAAATATCAAGTGTAATAACAATCATATGAGCAACAAAAAAGAATAAGGAGTGTTGAAGGAAAAGAATAGTTGTGCCAGAAGAACAAAATTGGACATAAATAATAAAGAAGTTGAAGCTGGAATTCAGCAAGGGGATGGACTATCAAAAGAAAGGCCCTAGAAGAGATTTTCAAAGATCTGGTGGAACAGATATAATGGACTTGTAAGTAAGACATTTGTCTGCTACATTAATGTGACATGGATGCCTGGGATTAGGAAGAGTGGGGCTGAGGCATCTGGTCCTAAATTCCTAAATCCATTATATATTTTATTCCAGATATCTGGAATAAATGTGAATTTTGACCCTTTCTCTCCTACTCTCTTCACATCTACTGTCTTAGAACTGGGCAGCCAAGCTAGAGTATTGCAAAATGGGGAAAAACCATCTCATGTACAAAAAAGTGCACATTTTCAAATGAGACTTATGCTTATGCTTCACTAAGCACACACATCACTGAAATAGGAGCTCCTACACAACCTCTTCCCCCCTCCTTCCCCTGCATCCTTCTCTCCATTTTTTAAAACCTTCCAGTCTCAGGTTTTGTGACTGACAAAATCCACGTCATGTTGTTCAGGTGATCAACTGTCAGGACAAGACAGCTCACTGGAATTGAAGTGGCAGGAGCTCTGGAATGGCAAGGAACACCCTGGGATCACCCAGGATGGTATTAGCAGCTGTTTTAATGAGCAGTTGGTCTGAGCCAGGCACAAGTTTAGTGTTTCAAACAGCCAGTGGAATATTCCAAATTAAGCTCTACTCGTAATTCCAGGACAGTCCTTTTAATTGTCCTTGCTGAAAACAACAAATGAGGTTTAACTTTTTCTGAGTAAAAGCACCAGTCAGCAAAATCGGAATTATTTTCTTGGGAAGAATCTCTGCTAGCTCAATATTAATATTTTATATGGTTGAGTTTTAGGGATTTCATCTAATTACTTTGCTTTGGAATCTGCACATACTCCCACACGTACAAAATTGCAGCAAGGCAATTTGTAGAGGTTGTTCCAAAATCAACATTGTCTATATTGGTGAGGCATAGAACTTTCCAAGTAATTTGAAGGAAGCAGAAGGTGCAATCTTGCCATACCTCTTTTAAACAGCTTAAATGAATGCAATGAAGAAAAATGGGAGCAGCTCAGCAAGTAATGAAACCTGTTGAGAACCAGCTGAATACCTGACACTGCTCAGCTTCCCCCTTGCAGATTCCCCCAGCTGAAAAATGCTGCTGGATGACGAGAGGCAAAAATGTTTTAAAGGGGGAAGACAGAAAACTCACTTCAGTACAAAATTCCAAACTTTTCTTGTAAATGAACTAGGAAAAAGTGCTTAAAACACTGAGACTAGATAAAGCTTGCATTATTGATGTATGTTGAGAAAAAGGTACCAGATCCTTGTTCAAACGGAAACAGTAAAGTCTGGGAGAAATGTGGGAGCTGACAAAACACCTTGCTCCCATCTCCTCTCATCTCTAGCTGCATCAATATTAGTCAGATAAACCAGAGGCACATCTGGCCTTACTCTCCAGAATAAGGTGGCTGCATCCAAACTGTCTTTGGGGTACAGTCCATGGCCTCTCTTCCAAGTGACTTAAAGTTCTCAAATCCACCCACAAACAAAGTTCTGGCACTTCAAAGATGAACAGAACAGTTTAGTTACATCCTCCTAGATTAAGGCACTTAACGGGATGACTTAATTTAGGAAATGAGGTGCCCTGTCCTGTCTCTATAGTGACCACCTCCTCCCTCCAAGTCCACCTGCCCTTCCCCTGCAGGTGCCTCTGACTGCATGGGTGGCCAGGTCCTAGATTATGCACGCTGGTTAGTTGTTTATGTTCAGCACAGTAAACAACTGCAAATTTCTCCCCCTGGCCTTGGCTTTGCCTTTCAGCTTCTTGCTAAAACTGGATTGTTCCAGTGTGAACGGAACAGAGTGAAACGTGTTGTACATCTCAGCCATTAGGTCACTCCTCTGAAAGTCACACTCTCACAGGACTAGAATATGGTCCTACAGAGCTGGAAATACCCAGTGGTATCACAGCTCATTCTCTTTCTGTTTTCTGCTGCAAGGAGGGAAAACCACAAAATAAAGCACTGTTATTTTGGGATCACAGACACCCCCTCCTCACCACCCTCTGATCTTAGTTGTCTTTTATTCATTTATTCAAATCTATATAGGGAAAGCTAACTTAGCTCAGGTTCAAGGAAAAGTTAATGCTAAAAATGATCCATCAGTAACATGTTTAGAAACATTAGAGTCACAAGTGATGAAAGCAGGCGCAGTCCTAAATCCATATCTGAATTCTTCAGTGGCCTAATTTCAAAAAATGTAGAGCATTTAATAGTTTGATCTTGTCACAGAACCAAAGAATGGCCTGTATTGTAGGGGAACTTAAAGATTATCCAGTTTCTATCCCCTACCCTGAGCAGGGACATCTTCCACTATCCCAGGTTGCTCAGAGCTCCATCCAATTTGGTCTTGAACACTTTCAGGGATGTGACATCCACAGTTTCTCTGGGCAACTTGTGCCAGGGCCTCACCACTCTCACAGGGAAGAATTTCTTCCTACTATCTAATCTAAACCTTTGAGACACATTTTTCCCCGGGTGAGCCTGGAGCAATTATCACCATCTCTGAACAGAGCTCAGGTTTACCTTGGCCAGCAGCTACACACCCACACAGCCACACACTGACTCACTCCCCCTCCCAGAAGGATGGGGAAAGAGCTGGAATAACAAAAGCAAAAAAACTCGTGGGTTCAGGCAAAGGCAGTTTAAAAGTGAAGGAAACAGGAGTGTGTGTTTGGCCACAGCTAAGTCATGGCTGTGTTGCCAGCACAGCTTCAGTCACAGATCCAAAACAGAACGCTGTGGAGAAAGTCAGCTCCATCCCAACCAAACTCAGTACACACCCTTGCAATTCTTCCACATCAAAGTAGATATAAAGACCCTCACTCTCCCTGTCTCTCACGTGCCTTGTTTTATGCTAATGCATGTTAAATGGCTTCTATAGAGTTCGCCTGAATTTGTAGAGATGCAAATGAGAAGACATTGAATTGGAACCTGTCTGCCCCAAAACACTGTTGGTAGTTTTGGTTGTAGTGTTCTCCCTTGAGGCACCCTCAAATCAACCAGAGGAGCTGGAGACAGAACATGCCATGGCACTGGTGCCTTCCCATAGCCCTGGGGCCTTTCCTAAACAGGGTGCACTCCTGTACATGACCCGTTGTCCTGGTATGTGGGAAACCAGGAAATGAGGTAGATGGGCTTCAGCTGAACCCACTTCAGGCAGTTCTCTACACCAGGCTCCCAGGAATGCTGCCCTCAGGCACCCCATGGACCATTCTGCCCAGGGAAGGTCAGACCTGTCCGTGGTGTGTGTGGGAGGATGGATCAGAAACCACTGAATTTCCCTGGGATGAAATAGTGCTGGGTCAGGCAGTATTGGGGTCTTCAGGCTCTTGCATGACGTGGATGTTTTCCCATGCTCAGATTAAGCTCTGAGTTCTCTCACCTGGGAACTCCTCAGTGTGGAGTTGCTACACTTTTGGATTAGCAAAGGTAGGATCCATTGTGCCAGACAGCCTCAGCTCTACTTCACCTGTAACAACTCAGTGAGGTTTTTTAAGCATAATTTTTATTTCAATTAGGTGGAGTGCTCCAAATTAAATACTGAATTAATGTTTTAATTGCTCAGACACCTCTGGCCTCAGCTGATTACCTTTTGCCTTCTGCAAGGAACATGAGATGGTTTGAGGCTGAAGTCTGTTCCCTTCAACACCCCCCAAAAGTGCAGTTAATTGGAAGGCTGTGTCATAACTGCTCCTGGATCAAAACTCCTTCTAAAAACTTTTCAGTTCCAGTATCACCTGTTCCAATATTGTTACACATCAGCAGCAGTAATAATAGTGATGTAATTATTTCCTAACAGGATTTTAAAATAATGGAATCAAACTACTTTAGGCATATGCTTAATTTCATTGTCTTTTCTGTCTAATTTTACATGAGAATTCTATTTATTAAACAAAAGCTGGCAATGTTGTTAGCACTGAGTGTATGCAGATAGCAGTTTCAATCTTCCTCGTGTTTCTTAATTCATCTCTTTGCTATAATAGACCTTTCCTCTGCATTATGGGCCCAGAATACACTTTTAGAAGTACATTTGAAAACTAATAATAAAGCTGTATTTTCTTCTGCCATTGAAGAAATTCCATGCCTCCCCTTTGGAGAGCAGTCTGAAAATACAGAACAATTACTATGACTCTAGAGACACTGATAGAATGATTGGTAAATTGTAAGAAATTCAAACAATAAAGAAGATTAAGACATGTTCTTGGTACTGACTGCTATCAAAAGGGCTACAGACCATTGGGAAGTGGGAATTTCACTTGTTTTCATTTGTGTACAACCCATGTGAGTAAAAACAGAGAAAGAGTAAAACCTGCAAATATCTGAAGGTTGCAAATTTCAAGGAGGAAGGTGCTCTAAAGCCATCTTTAAACAACACGAAGGAATAACTGTCTCTTTGTGAGTGAATCCATGCCAGAAATTGTTTCCTTTGCATATCTCCTGCTGTGGTGAACAGTTAGGTGCCAGTCAACATGGAGATTCACTGGGGAAATTAGCTTCAAACACATTTTTCAGGATATTTCTGAATATCATGTTGCCTCTGAGGTGGGGACTGTGCCTCTTCATCAGAATATTTGGCATAAGGAACACCAGGATATGGATGAGACAAACACTGAACAGTCATCCCCACTTGTTATGTACATTAGGGCTGGATAAGTCCAGAATGTGGGGCAGAAAATAATAAAAGGAATATTAAAAATGTCTAGACTGTATACCAGAAAAGGTCACTTTGTTGCTTTCCCTTTCTCTCATTTTTATGTTTATGGTTTATTTCTTTCCAACAGTCTGGAAAAGACACCACTAACAATAACCTAGGAAAAAAACCCCAACAAAACCAAAGTAAAAGATCTAAATCAATTTAATTTCACAAACAGAACATCTCAAACAGCAGATATAGTATAGAATTGTTTAATTTTGTTTCATGATACATAGTCAAATTAACATTCAGAAGCTTTACATTAAAACAGAACAAGACAAGGAGAAACATTTCTGGAGAAAATATCTCTGGATTTATTCAACAATTTTAATTATTTTATTTGCTTATTACCAAACATTTTTTTTTGGTAACTTCACAAGAAGGAGAAATTAACACAGCTGGCATCTTCTGGGTGCTTCTTTCAGCTCTGTGATACATTTCATGCCAACAAAGGGTAATGTCGGGGGCTGAGGTGGTTGTCACAGGTATTCTCCAATGCCTCAGGATATCCTGCATCAATATCTCTCCCCTTCTTTCCCCTTTCTTCTTCTTCCCTTGAAGTTAAAGTCGTTGTGTGGCCAAGACCAATGCCAGAAGAAGAGCAACTAAGAAGTGTTAATTCTCTGGCAGGACACTGACTGGTGAGGGGGCACATCTGGAATTTGGGACTCCACTTGCAGGAATGGGTTTTTCCAGTGATGTTCTAATCACAGAGTCACAGAATGGTTCATGTTGGAAGGAACCCCAGTGGGTCATATGATCCAACCTCCCTGCTGCAGCAGGGCCATCCCAGAGAACATGGAACAGGATTGTGTCCAGATGGTTCTGGAATATCTCTTGACTATCTATATTGAATATATAAAGCACAAGAAAGGTAGGACTGCTGGGATTCTGCAGCCAAGAGTTGCTTAACTCCCAAGCTAGGAAAAGCTTCCCTTCAGCCTGGTCACCGTCTAGGCCCATGATGTTTGTTCTCCTTTCTCAACATCAAATTACACTGTAGAATATATTTCTCATGACACAACCTATTTCTTCATTCTCTCCCCCAGAATTTTGTACACAATTCCCCATCAGTGCAGGGCCTTCCACTCTGTGGGTGAGTGCACTAAAGAGGAGGCAATCCTGTGGAATAATTACAGGATTCTGGCAAAAGTGGCCAGATTACTTATATTTCTATCAATGTTTAACATCTTGTGCTTTTTTAGGGCATCCAGGCAATTCAGAAACATGGAGGTACAGCTTGGCTGGTTGTGTATCTCTAGGGAAAAAGTGGTGCCCATCGTGAATAAAACAGAGCAGGGGCCTGTTATGTGCTCTGAGAAGTTTCAGCCTGAGCAGGGTGACATTCACAGTTTTGAGATGCTTCCAACCAGCTTAATCAACTCTGAAAAACAGATGGGTCTATATGTCATAGGGGTCTGGTGGCTTCTGCTGCAGCATATAAAAATACTTAGAAGTACAAGTTCTTAAAAGGGGTTATTACCCATTTATGATAGTTCTGAAGGGAAGGGATAGATAACAATGAAAATTGGTAACAGCTTTAGCAGTTTTAAATGGCCAAATAATGTTTTGAATGGTTAACCAGCAATATTTAGTAGGTGTAATTTTTTTAAAGATGCTTTTCTGGTCTGGAAAACCCATGATTTCTACCCTCAATTTGCCACAATGAAATGTAGCCTTAATGAACAGATTCATTATTATAGCAGTGTGGAAGAAAGAAAAAAACCCAAAACCCCCAAACCATGAACCCCCTGCCCATTTCATTACACACATATTGCTTCCTGGCTTTGGATGAGGACTACAGATATGGATTTCATGTCAGCTGTACAGACATTGTCAGCATTATGTTTTGAACTTCTCTGCTTTCTCATCACATTTTAATTAATGAGGGCATGAGCCAAAGCAGGTGTTGGTAACAGAACAGCAGCTGGCAAACAATTTTTAGATCTACAATTAACTCATTTATACTATTGTTCCAGAAGAGAGGGTTCATACAATTTTACAGAAGAGGAGTTCATATAATTTTACAGAGGAGCTTATTATCAGGCTCAGCTGTAGAGGCACATTCATTTTTTTTGTTTCTGTTTTGCTAGATTTTTTTAAAAATGACTTTTTCTCAGGCTTGGTTCTCATGGTAAAGCTGATTGAGAAGTTTAGTCTATCTTTCTTCCATAAGCAGGCAATTTATATTACTAAAACAATCTAATCAAGGAACTAAATGGCCTTTGAATAAAGAACCTTAAATTCATTTCATTATCATCTCTTTTTCCAGAGAGAACATGGCATAAATTGCTCTGGAGATAGAGCTCAGCAAAACTCTTCTCTAAATCCATGTCTGTATAAATTGCCATAGAATGAAAGTTGTACAAGTTCATCAAAACCTAAAGTACATCAACAATCTAGTCAAACTCGGAACTTTCTCGTTCAGGTGTCCCAGGCTCTTTCAATCTCATAACTGACTTTCTATGCCCTTGTTGTTACCCGTTCCAAGACTTTTCAGATATAACTCTTCAATTGTGAGTTTTTGGCATTCCTTGACGTGTCTGCCATTCCTTGGGGGTTTAAAGCTGGATGTCTAAAATGAGCAGGCAAAAGCCCCAGTGACCCACAAGGGTAATAATGTGGTGCTATTTGCCCTCTCTGCAAGGTTTTGTGTCAGAGCAAATTCCATGAAGCAACTAAATAAGGAGTCAACAGTATGAGAGAGAGCCAGGTTGTTCTGACCAAGCCATTCCTCAGGTTAGTTAACTGATTATTTTGATGAAATGTTTCATGTTATAGAGATAATCAATGCCCTCATTTTAGAAGCATTGCAGGAGAAATAGTGAACATCAGTCTGGTGACACAGCGAGCACAGAAAGGGTGGTAACAGAGGAGGATGCAATCTGCTTCTGT
Source organism: Orthonyx spaldingii (assembly GCA_013397795.1). Lineage (NCBI taxonomy): Eukaryota > Metazoa > Chordata > Aves > Passeriformes > Orthonychidae > Orthonyx > Orthonyx spaldingii. The sequence goes on along the minus strand of VZTJ01002120.1, from coordinate 492,272 downwards.
GTTAGATCTGCAAAATGTGACCTCTAAGGCTTAAAAAGTTAAAGAAAACATCAGGATAAACTTCTTTAACATCTCTATATCCTTCCCTACCCTTATGAGCCCTGGAGAGGAAAACAGGCACCTTGGGATCCCTCGGGATGGTCAGCCTGCTTGTCCAAAGAGTGGAACATCTTGACGTTGGTATTGATGATTTCCATAAGACAGCTGTAGGGATAAGGAATGTCCTGATCCTTGAGACATTATTCTTTGCCCACAAATAGTTTTTTTTTTATTACCTGGCTTTGATACCAGCCATGTTAGAGCCTCAGTGGTGTATAAACTGCAGCTGAGATCAACCAGGAGCAAAGTGGTGTCAAGGTTCAGGCTCAGGCACCCTCCAAATGCCTGTACAGTTTAATGGCCAGCACAGCTCCTGGCTCAGTTTTGGCGTGTGCTAATTAGGACAGCTCCAGACAGGGCTCTGGCGCTGCCTGGGGACCACATTTCTTACAAACGATTCCCACTGGTAATTTGAATTTAGACACTTTGTTTCAGGGGAAGGAGAGTTTTGATATACGACCATCAGTAAAGCCACATCGTTAGGCCTCAGAGAAATGTCCTTAATGGCTTTATTTAGCAGGATAGGCAGAGCTTGGAGGATCAATGGAAAACTAAAAAGCTTGCAAGCATCCCTTGAAAATGAAGGTTAGACCTGTGAGTTATTGCATGGATACCACAGCATAAGGGAGTGCAATTTTCAAGCGTGAAGACTTTATATGCTGAATGACCCAAAAGGCCAAATGAATATTAGCTGTTGTAGGGAATATTATTCTGTGCACACAATATGCCTGGAATAATTAACAGAGTCATGGATTTATGTTACTACAGTAAATTTACACTAGCCATAATCATTTTAATACATGCACATATCTTTCAAGTGATGATAGCAGCTGTAAAACTAGTGCATTTCTTTATTAAAAACACCTAGATCAAAGAGTTCAAAGAAGGGTCAAGGACCAGATTTGCCTGGTAGCGTTGTGGTTTAACCTCAGTCAGCAACTGAACCCCACACAGCCTCTTGCTAATTCCCCACTGGCTGGGAGTATATTTATGATTGGTTAAAGAAATAGGATGGAAATGAAATTTCCGTTGACTAGGAAATCACTAGATTTAGTATTATTTTGATGGAAAATTCTTTCATTAACTTGTCAGGTATTAAGTGAACTAAAAATTACCTCAGTGCCAAATCTCAAACAGGTGTTATTAATTAGCTATTACCTGTAGGGATTCTTAGATAATTTTTCCACTGCATTTAATATTTTTATCAATATTTTAGAAAATTCAAATACTTTATGGCCTGACGACATGAAGACCGACATAGCAGCAAATTTGGGGGCAATTTATAATTTATTAGAATGGTTTGGATAGCTTGGTTTCAAGCCTGGAGAATTCAGCTTTTCCCACAGTAAATTTATATTAATCAACTGAATTTTTGGACCTGATTGACTGCATTGACTAAATCTTCATTTCCTATAGTAAAAACTTAGACATTTAACCTTTCAATGCAGATAAACAAAAATAATACACAGGGACAGAGAACAGACTTTGTCACAGCACATGGAGACTTGCTGAGGACTCAATGAAGGTCCAACCTGCATAAAGGTACATTTCAGGCATAAAAAGTGATCCTTCCCATAAATAACACCATGATAAGATTGGTCTAAGCCATTTCTAGTTGTGGGATATCCATATTAAGATGTGAAAAGAGTATTAGAGAGAATTCAGGAGAGGATTCAAGTGCTGGAAACCAGCCTTACAGTGTAAAGCTCCATGAAACTTATCTAATTCACTTCATTGAAAAAAAAAATTAAGGGATGAGTTAATCCCTATGTGCAGCTATTTCTATGTAGAGATGTGTGGCAGCAGTGAGGTTTGCAAATATATGGACAATGGTTTAAGAGGAATCACAGGATCCAGATAAATGTAAAGAAAATTGACCTTCAGATAATCCATTCCTCTACCTTGTGTGATAGGGATGCTTAAATACAGGAGTAGCTTATGGGGACAGGAAGCTGAGGGTACCACCACTGGAAAGATTTTAAGTAAGACTGGGGTCCTTTGAGAGAAATTATTTACTCCCTGAATATGTTGTTCGTGCTGGTTCACTCTACCACTAGATTTTGTCCCCATCTTTTTTAGATGCAAAAACTTCTAAACCTTGGAATAGTTCAGATGAGATATTAGCATGAAGATAACATGCAATTAATTAGTAGGGCTTTCACTAGTCACCAGAAGCAAAACAATTATAAGAAATGGTACAATGGAAATTCCTTGATTGTATTTCTGTGAAACATGTTGTCAGCCATTAATCTCAGACAAAACGATGAGTGGTGTGATGCAAATATTCAAAAAAAGTCACATTTTTAAAAGTCAAATTTGGAACGTATGTCTCCTCAAAATTCAGCATCAGTTTTTGTGTGGAATTGATGTCTTGATGTGTTGTTATTTAGCCCTTCTAAGAGCTGAAATGAGGAGACATGTCAGGCTGACAAGAAAGAAGACTGTCACTTACTGTTGATATGAGATTTTTAAAGCACAAACATAATTTGGCACCTTTATGGAAGAGTGTTTTTAAATGGGGATAGTAAAAAGAAAAAAAAAAAAGTGCTTTTTCTGCTGCCATATTTTCCACAGTGTGTAACTTTAAGGTGCAGAATGTGCCAACCTATAAATGAGTGTGAAATGAGTATCTGGAAACACTGATGTACCTCTGGGGAAAGTGCCCTGTTCCACCACACAATATTTAGCATATTTACTCCAACAGCAAAAGCTGTCACATATTGGCCTGTTGCTCCTATCACATGCAGGCTGCAGCTGTGGTTTAGTGTCCCAGAGTTAATTTGCTCACTTGTTGCACCCTTTGGTGTGGAGCAGAGTTGATTTTTAATCATGTCAAGGCCCCATTCTATTACTTTGCTCCAATTTTTCCAGCACACATTTTATTTTCACTTTACCCGGGCTCTTGTTCCAGCACACACTTTTCTAAGTAGTTTTTTTAGCTTTCCTAGCAGTATAAAGTAATTCATTCTCGTGTTGGTGGCAGGGGGGTTGCCTTGTTTTGGGTGTTGTGGCAGCACAACAAACCAGACAGTTTTTCCTCCTTTTGTTGGCTGCTGAGTTCCTAACTGACTGTAGATAGTTATAGCTCTCTTTCAGAGACATTTCCCTCTGGATCCCATACAGCCCCCTGGCAAAATGAGAGCTGCACTGGACAAAGCACTATAAAATAGGCTCCTGAGAGCAATGTGCAGTGCCTTGAATCTCTTATCTGTAATTCATTCCCTTTAGCACTCTTAAGGTGAAATGTTTCCCAGAGAACTTTCACCCAAAGATCCGGGAGTAGGGCAGGAAAACAGCGTGACAGAAGTGAGCTCCCGATGGGCCGAGGGCTGTTTATCAATATCTGTGCCCTCTCCAGCCTGGGCTGCAGAAAACTGCAAGAAAATAGACTATGAAGGTGAAGGGATGCTTGGAACTGGCTTGCCGATGTTATCAGCAACCAAGTGACAAGAGGAGTTGCTCTCTGTGTTTGCCACAACAGTTGTGAATGGTAATTCCCTCATTAAGAAGCTTTGGAGGGTAACAGTAATGAGGGACTTACTGCTGAACTGGAAGTCACAGTCCATGGTAGAAGGATAACACAGTAAGAGCCCAGCTATTAATTGGGTAGAGAGAAAGGAGGGAATGAAAGAAGAAGAAAAAGATTCTATTTGTTTCTTTTGCTCTTGCTATCCTTGTCCCTTTCATTTCCATAATCCAGAATAAAAATGAAGATGCAGTACAGAAGTGTTTCTCTAACAAGGTCAAAATTTATGTTTTGGATCTGCTGTGTTAGATCTGGAGACTAGCAGTGATGGTGGTTTCCCCAAAAAGGCTTTCTGTTACTGGCGCAAAAATCCTCCCTCCCTCTCTCCCTCCCTCTCTCCCTCCCTTCCTCCCTTCCTCCCTCCCTCTC
>VZTJ01002120.1:474601-488213 GCA_013397795.1 Orthonyx spaldingii | reverse complement strand
CTTCCTTCCTTCCTTCCTTCCTTCCTTCCTTCCTTCCTTCCTTCCTTTTTCTTCCTCCCTCCCTCCCTCCCTCCCTCCCGTCCTTTCCGTCCTTCCTCTCACATAAATTAAGGGTCATTTTTATGCAATAAATTTCATGTCAAAGCTACCCCTTTCTAATTTCTTGCCGTTTAGGTGGGCTGCCTCTTTCTTCTCTGCAGTAATGTCTACAAGCCAGCTCTCGGATTCATTTGCCTTTCTGCTCCACATGGTCTGTCTGTCACATTACTCTGACACCTTCCTACTTACCACCAGCTCCCCTGTCCTGAACGGTGTCCTTCAGAGCTCTGTCAGGGTAACAAAACCTGCCAGGGGAGCTCTCCCACCCCAACAGGTGATTTACTTTGTAATGGCCCAAGATAATGAGGCCACAGCCTGCTGCTCTCTGGCACAGGGAGATGAGTATTTTATTTGGAGATACCTCTAGCCTAGGTGCTGTGTAGATGCCGAATGGGAACTGTTTTCTCACCCCTGAACACACAGTTTACAGATTTCAGATCAATTGATAGGCTGGAAGTGCCGACTTGGCTGTGAGGGGAGGTAGTTTGAGATGAAGAGTTCAGTTCAAGACCCTTTAAATAGAGCAGTCAAGCAGCTTTTCATGAAAAGCAGCCATGCCACAGGGGATATCTAGACCCATCCTCTGGTGCTGAATTCAAAAGCACGGTGAGGTGTGTGTATGTTACTGAACTCTCAAATCTCCCCTGACATGCCAGTGACTGTTTTGGCAAAAGAGCTGAGCTACCTACCATGTCCCTTCTTCCACTGAGTGACTCGTCTTTTTTCACCCATCCTTTTCACTCTCTCCCTCTTAAATCTGCCCCTGACTGAAGTTCAGCAGCTAAAATGAATGCTCAGACGGCTTCATGCAATTTTTCTAATATATTTCACCACAGTCAAAACTCTTTTCACAAAGGGAAAGTCAAAGGCGAGCCCAAGTTCCGTAAGGGTCTAGTCCACGTCCCGTTGACTTCCCTTGGTATTTCTGCAGGTCCTGGGTCGGGGCTCAGGTTGGTATTTTGCCACGTTGGAAAAACTCACAAAAACTCTTTTGGGAAGTTCTGAACAGATCTGAAAGCAACATGGATGATATGTGCTCTAATACAGCTATAGCATTTTAATTGCAGGCATCTGCCATCCAGCTAATGCAGATATTCGTGGAAATGTTTACTTCATTACTGCCTCACAAGATCTTAATTAAGCTGACTGGAGACTTGAACAAAGGAGGATGAAAAGGCATCAATTATGTGCGTTAGCACACTGAATAGGGCTCTGAAACTCAGACCCGGACTTCCATCAGAAGGGGCTGTTCAGGAACGGCTGGTGATTGCAACCCCATCATTTTGCACGCCCCGGGGCAGGGCTGCATCCTTCTGGAGGCAAAGACAGCCTCTCATTTCGGTAATTGTGGGCTGCTTATGCAGCGGGAATGTCAGCGGGGATGGGGCACGAGCTGACAACGCTGAACCACCCTGAGTGACAGCAGGGATGTCACCCACACCCGGCAATCAAAGCCTGCCGAGCACCAACCCCGGAGTCAGGTGCAGGGCACAGATAGAGACTTCCCTTCAAAAGCCTCTGGGAGTTTAAATTATGACACGGAACTCTTTCTTAATCAAAATATGCAGCAGCACTGTGAAGAAAAATAAAATAGTTCAGAAAGGAATTTGGGTATGTGCGAGGTATAACATTTCCACTCAGCCTTATTCCTCCCAAATCCCAATAAAAACTGCAGTTACATCCTGGTAAATGTATTTGGAATAAGAAGCATTTGAACAGCAGCCTAGACAAACTAGTGTTATATATTTTGGATCAGAAGAAATAATTTTTATTAAAGCAAAAGTATTAACATGATTGGGTTTTTTTCAACATTCCTTCAAAAGTTTCAAAATTTGTATTGTTTTACCGAATTTGGGTTCAAAATAATTTGGAAAGCAAGCAGTCTGCTGTTTCTTTCATGGCAACAACTATGTGATTTAAATATCTATTTTTAAAGTGATAGGATCTTGGGTCTTATTGTGCTATATCACAGCAAAATGACAGGTAATTAATCATAAATAATATTCTGAAGGTGAAGTAATGTAAAAGTAAATAAAATGTTTTAATTACTACATATGTAGCAGTAATTATAGCAAGTGGAGCTGGATTTTAGTACAAAAAATACTTCAAGGGCTACCAAAAGCTTTCAGCATTTTTTATATTGTTTTGGTAAAAGGAATTTTAATCAGAGCCAGATAAAGCTGCAAAATTGTATTTGTGATGGATGCTCTTAAATGTGTTACTTTATATTTTTGGATCACAATGTACAGTGAAAAAAACACTGTCAAAAAAGGGTAAAAGTGTGTATTTCCCAATGACATATCCCCACATGCAGTTTAACCTGCTGCTCTGAAAGTCACATGGTGTTTAGAACTACATGAGATTCAACTGACAGAAACCATCTGAATACATAAATTTATTATGTTGTGTTTTGTATTAATTGTGGCCTTATTTCAATTCTAGTATTTTTCAGCCGGGTGGTTGAACTGAAACCCAGTTTAACTGATTACATTTGCAGTGTTCTTCTGATTCTTTCCTGTGTAACACAGTATTAATTCTGGTTATGGTTAATAGCACCAACCAATTTGAGACTTACCCTGTGCCATGTGATCTATGATAATATTTTCTTTTTCTGTTGTGCTTTGCAATGATCTTTGCCATTAACACTGATAAGGACAAAAAGAAACCAACAGAGGCGGCTGCAGCAGCAGAGACCAATAAAGATAAAGCTTTTGTGTGTGTTGGGATTTCTGCTGGAGCACACAGCACTGTAAACAGCATTCCTCTTCCATAAAGAGGAAAACAAACAAGCTGGCGTCGCTTTGAGGGTTGCAGCCCCATTGTTATGTGTGTATGCATCTTTCTTAGCTGATTTTATTTAAGAATGGGGATTTTTTTCCCCCCCCTTTATTCTGCAGCAGTTGTATTAGATAGATCTTTTAGACAGCATTCAGATAAACTATAAGCTAATGGTCCTGCTCCAATGCTGTAGTTTTGACTCAGTCCATTGCTCTCTGGAATAAAATCATTCTGTGCACATTGACAGTGGTGTGGGTCAGTTGGTAAAGTCTCTTTCCAGAAGAACTTCAATCCAGAATTTCTCCTACTTTGAAGAGAGTTTGCAGCACAGAAGAACTTAGAGAAACCTCAGGGGAGCTAAATGGCATCAAGAAAATAAAAGTCATTAAACAAATCTGCTTTCCATTGGATTTCGCTTAGTAAAATAGGCATAGCAACATCAAATCATCGTGCCCTAGGCTGGCATTTTCAGAGTGGCAAAATGTTTATTGCTTCATTTCAAAATGACTAATTCAGATTTTTCACTTGCATTACAGGAAAGTCAAACTCAAACCAAATATTTGGAATATGTTGTAAGGTTGTTTTTATTTCTCTTCACTGATTGTTTCAGTACTTACCCATCCTTTGCAGTGGTTTGAAATAAAGATAATATTCAGTCTTGAAATCTGGAATTGATCTGCTGTTTTCTGTGGATGGAGAGAATGGCCTTACAGCATGGAATTAACTATTTGTTTCTTTGTTTGTTTGTCTGTTTTTAATTTCTTAGGGACTGGGGCTATCTAACACTGAAGACCATGACTGTCAACATAAAGCTGGATTTTTTTCTCTAGATGTCTGGCAATGAAGAAGTCAGATTAATTAAGATTCCTCAGTTTAATCACTCCTGAGGCCTCTTCTGGACATCTACAGTTTGAATATTTGGCCTGCAGTGAAGACATTGTTTTTATACTCTAATTCCAAAAATTATCAAAATACGTCAGATGTGCAGAATGATTTTTGAATTACTGCTCAGAATTAAGTTCTCAAGCAACAGACAATTGTCAAAGTTAGGAGAACTGGGGAACAAATTAGTTCATGCATTTTGGTGAGAATTCAGAGTATTTGTTTTAATGTTGATATAAAATTTAAGATTAAAAAAACTCCCAGCACCCCATGAACCTCTTTGTAAAGCTGCTGATTGTACAAAGCATTTACTTATGAGGTTCAGCATTTCCTTTACCTCCAACACTCATGCTTTGATTGAATTTTAGAAATCAGGGTATTGGCATCCTAATTTATAAAAAAAAAACCCCACAGATATTTCCTTTCTGTTCCCATGCTGTTCTTTCTTTTCTGCTCACAGATGGTATCCTGACATTTCTAATATATGCTGCATCTGTATGATAGTTCGCCAGAATATTTTGATAAGGAACTCCAAAACCAATTTAGTCAGAGAGCAAATCTGACGTCAGACTGAAAAAGGTTTGCCTTTCAATTTTTAAATTTTTTTTCCTAAAAGGACAGAGAGAAACAAGCAAACTCCTTTCAGGAGATGAAAAGATAGACTTACCTTTCTCTTGTAACAACTGAAATCTCTGAGATATGTCAGGTTTTATCCTGACATGTTTCTTTCCTCCTTACAATAAAATATGAGAATCCTTTTGATGCCTGATATTTCTTTCCTCACCTACAACCTCTTTGTTTCTGACCTCACCTTCCAGATCACTTAGGCTTTTTAAATATAGTTTTGATGGGGAAAATATAGCAGGGATTTAATACTGGAGGTTTTTGTCTAAGTTAAGGTTTACTCATAGAGGTATTCCAATTCCTTTGGTTTCCTTGATTGAGTCACATTCATCCCTCTGAGTTTTGAATGTCCAAAAATTAGCTGTGCACTCCAAGGTGGCATCTTAGTTCCCTCTGCAGGCAGTGCAAGGGGATTATTCACTCTCCCCATCTGAGATATCTTTGGGGAGGAGTTTGTTGTATCCTTGGTGTTTGCATCTACCACTCTTTCAGTACGAGCTGCACTGGGACACTGGCATGGCCTGCCAGCTGGAAAAGGAAAGGAGAAGACTCCCACTTCTATAACGCAGGAAGTTGCCACATAAGAATTTGCAAAATCTGTCTTTTTCATAAAGGTCGCCGAAAATGAAAAAAAAAAAAAAATCAGAAATGTCATCTTGGATCCTGTACGCTCGTTTTTCAAAGTAATTTTTTAAGAAAAATTTCCTAATATTTTGAGCAAGATTAAAAATTCTGAAATGTCAAAGTTCTAAACTTTCAGTACCCAGAATCATGGAATCATTAAGGTTGAAAAAGACCTCTAAACCCTTTGAGTCCAACCTTGAGCCCAGCACTGCCAAATCTGCCACTAAACCACATCTCTAATTATATTTCAAGACCATCTGAGGATGTGATTTCAGCCTCAATGAAGTACAAATGTGTATTCCTTTTGCAACCAGGGCAGCAGTTAACACCACATGTATTTTTAGCTTGGATTTCAGCACAGAACAGGTCTCATTTGTTTAGCTGGAGTAGCAGTTTCCAATAGCACTGGGTGCCCTTCCATATGGGAATATGAGATTTCAGCTGACTGACGTGATGATCTTTTGACGTTGTGTAGAATCTCAGCACGTAGGCTACACACACCGAGCTTTCACAGCCCCAGCCAGGCTTTGGGAGTAAGACCTTGAGGTTTTACTGACCTTGTCATGGAAGCAATGCCAAACTCATTCTAATGATTTCAAAACCCGGAGATGAAAAAGTCCAGAGCAAGACTTGTAAGAAATCAATTCAGTGGCGAGAGAGGGAGTCGGGATAAAGTTCAACTTCCAGATATTCTGGCAGCACCAAGTGACATTCATGTGAGCCATGGCATACCTCCAAATGACAGAACAATTTCATTCCTTCTACTTTATTCCTTATCCTAAGAGATGTTATTCAATCCTCAGGAGTGATGACAAAGCACAGAGAGTGCACAGGAATAGTAATTGTACACAAGCGTGATCATTACGGGGAACTTTAGCGCTAAGTAAAGAGCTGTGCAGCACAGAACAGAGGAACTGAAAACTGCAGGAACCTTTGCAATCTGCAAAGCTACTCACCAGATCTTAACAGCAGGCAGCAACAGATTTGGGGTTTTTTTTAATAGGAAGGCTGCACACACATTTCTATAGTCAGTTATTTCTCCCAAGATGCTGAGTGTGATTATACTTGCTCATTGATATTTTCCAGAAACTTTAATCAATACTTTCAATATTGTCCACTAAGCTCGATAGATTTTGATGAAATTTTGTTTCAAAAATCCAGAGAAAAAGCTTCAAAACCTCATGTATTAACACTTTAGAGGCTTTGGAAATTAAAAGTTTGGTGTTTGTTTACAAAAACCCTCTTAATTACAAACTGACCATTATTATTTTAATACACAAAGCTAAAGGATGAGACTGTTCAAACAAAATGATCAGAAAAAGTGTTTCTGTGAATGTGAAAATCTGGTTGGTTTTTTTTTCCAAATACAGCTTGTGTGCGTATCCAGCGTTCAGCAATGCTCCACCGTCATTGCAATTCTCTGATAAGCAGACACAGAAACAGACACACAGCCATTGTCACCTTCACAAAGAGATCAGTTCCAAGCAAAATATTAATTAATAGGGCAGTAGTTTCAGGGAAGGGAGTAGATGCAGTTGATAAAGCACCAATTAGAGGGTGGGATAGGGAAGTGTCAGGGTTCCATGTGCTGAGAACTTTCCTGGACTTCACTGCTCTGTACAGAATTACACTGCTGAGATGTGACTGATTAACTTGCAGGCTGCATGATTCTTTTGCAGCTGAGAGGTCATTTAAAGATAAAAATGCCCCCTGAAAGTCTTGAATATTGAGAAAGTGAAGTGGCTAAAGACACAATTCAAGAGACATTGGGATCCCACACCTGTAAAGAAAATGCATCAGTCTAACACTTAGCTTTCTCTCCTCTCCCTCCACACACCTGCCAAGCTCGTGCTGAGCTTAAATTTGAGGTTTTGGCCCTCATTTCAAGCTCTCCCCATTATTTTGCACCTACCCCTGGCTGAATTTGTGCCTCTCAAACCTAAAGCAGAGAGTGGTTATTTGACTCCCTGTTCCAGAAACTTGTGGTCATTCCATCCAAAGAGCAGCAAAGTTGGTGAAGGCTCTGGAGCACAATTTTGATGAGGAACAGCTAAAGGGAGCTGGGGATGTTTAGCCTGGAGAAAAGGAGGCTCAAGGGGAACTTTCTCGCTCTCTACAGCCACTGAAAGGAGGACATAATGAGTTGGGGGTCAATCTCTTCTCAGGTAACAAGTAATTGGATAAGAGGAAATGGTTTCAGGTTGTGCCAGATGAAGTTCTTGATGGATATTAGGAAAAAATTCTTCACCAAAGGATTTATCAAGCATTGGAAGAGGCTGTGCAGGGAAGTGGTTAAGTCACCATCCCTAGAGATATTTAAAATATGTGCAGATGTGGCATTAAGGTGTTACTGAAATCAGCAGAATAAACTCCTCAACACCAATGTTGCATTAAGGAGCAGGAATTCTTTATTATAGCCTGGGGATATCTCCACCTATTGCACATGCCAAGTACAGAAAAAGCTCTTGTTGAAATACTATATTTTACATACATATTCATAGGTTTTCCCAGAAGAAATATGCATATAATAATCATTTCCCAGAAATCATTAACATATTTGCTCTCCCCTTGGCCTGTGCATTCTCTTATCCTAGGGTCCCTCCAGTGGTCCTTGGTGGTCATTAACCCCAAAGTTCTCCAGGAACTTGGTGACACTTCCCAAATATTGGGATGAGGTGGCGTGGCTAGTCTGGTTCATTATTTTGTGACACCTGGTTAACCAAATGCACTTTCATGTTCCTTTTTTTGTTTAATGTTTAACATGATCCTACAGAATAAGTGTTGTATTTTCCACCAACTGGGCAAAAAGTTCTTCCTCTGGCAACGTTTCCTCCCTTTGAGGCTTTTGAAGCTTGTTTTGCTCTCAAGACCTCTAAGCCTCACTTTGCTTCTTTACAAACATCACATTTGTTCCTTGTGTTGCATTTGCAATCACATTTTGTACACAACTTAAAGCAAGTATCATAATCACAATTATCACAATTATATTTTGCAAGGGGGAGGACAACCTACCAGAGAACACCCAAGTCCTTTCAACATTTTATTCAGCCAACCATTTTCTAATCCTGCCCTTGATTCTCTGCTAGATGCTGCAACTGATTTTATCCTCTCCATCTGATCATCCAACTTGGCAGTCATATTTGGAATGTGTATATGCCAGGTATTGTTGTGTAAATTTAAGTAAATATTCCACTACCAGTTTTACCTGGCAGCCAGGAGACAGCTGTGCAGAGCACTGATGGTAGAAGGTTATAAAGGACATTCACCAGATGCTGTGAGAGGCCTGGGAAGGCACCCACGGTGTTCTGTTGCATACAAGAGTTCACTTCCATGACTTAGTCACCTGTTATTACACAGTCCAGGGCAGGAGTCCTCAATGATGGGATTCCTGTGGCTTGAGAGACATCATTCAGCCTGGTATAGCTGGGGGCCAATGGCACTGCCAAGCAGAGAAAGACTGAGGGATGGAAAGACCATAAAATAGAGTGAAAACAATCAGCCTCACCTATGAACTAATAATTCACATTTATTTATATTAACAATGCCTATATTGTCACTGGCATAGCTTATACGGAACAGAAGTGCTGCTGGAGAGCCCTTGCCAGTGGCTGGCAGACCATGAGGGGAAAATATTATTTACTTAGCTTTTTGTTATACCCTTACACAGTATTGTATTTGCTTGCAGTTGCTGTTGGTGACAGCACGCTGCTAAAAATGGACATTTAGTATTGCTTGGAATAGGCATTTTTATGCTCATATGTGGTTACTTAGGAAATTTATACAGCAAAATCACCCATCCATGAGTTTGTGAAGACTTTACTGGAGCCCCCTTCATCTTCAATGTTTCAAATCCATCTCTGAGACGGTTGCTTCGATGTATGATATGGTGCAATTTCAAATCCTTCCAAGGAAAAAGCTGTTAAGGAAATCTGTCTAGTGAACAAGCTGCTTGGAAATAAATTTTGACTGCTTTTCAACTGCTCTCAACCTTTAGAGTCCAAAATACATAGGAAACAACAGACGTGTGTTTACAATTACAGATGATACAATTAATAGCTGATGACATTCAGGAAATAGCAGTGTGTTTAGTTTCCAAAGATAAATATTTATAATGGAAGCATTTAATGACTTAAGCATCTTATTTAACTGCCCTTCCCTTCCATTGCCTGGTCTAAACATTGTACAGAATTCTACTGGCACTAATTTCTGAAGTAAAACATTTATATCAGTGCTGTGTAACATATTAGCTGGGTACCTCCAGCAACTGTAACCCCCACACACTGGTTAACAGGAAAATGTCATTCCCTGGTGTGGTGGCAAAGAAAGAAGTGGGTAAACTCATTTATTTGCTGTTCCAGTGCAAGCTGTGAAAACTTGGCACAATGTTTACTGCCTCCATAAGGGTGGGTGAACTCTGCACTTGCCAACTACAAACAGAATAATCCTTCAAAGATGGACAGGATGTTTCTGATATTCACAGGTGACGACAAACTCTTCAGTGTTTGATTCCTGAGACTGGTGTACCTGAAAGAGTCTGTATTTCCACAGGGGGGCAAGCACATGCTTTTATTATCTTCAGTCTAATTCAGCAATTAAGTATATACAGAAGGCAGCCTTTCTAGTTACACACTTTAAAGGAGATGGACTGTAGTCTAATGCTGTCTTGATATTCTTCCAGCCTCCCATGTGGCATTTCCCTCAGCAATTTTTCTCCTTCTTCTGTTACCAGCACGCCTCTAACGTGTTTAAGCAACAGCATTGCCTTGTGCATGATGCTGTTATCATCCTCTTTCAATTCACAAATCTTTTCCCTTGGTGGACTCCCAAGCTCTCCATAATATCATGGAATTTCCAATAAGTTGAATTAAAGTTAACCAAGAGAGACTTTTCCTAAAACCAATCAAGCCATCAAGTGTGTTGGTGTTAAAAAACCCCCTCAAATCTGAAAGAATTGGTTTCTTTTGGCTTATCAGGTGAGACCTAAGATGTGTTGGATTTCTAACCCTGCTGTGTTCAGGCAGCATTTTCACTCCTGTGTTTCAGAATAGATGTTTGCCTGTTTGTGTGTACATATAACACACTGGCATACATTTTAAATGTCAACCTTTGTAAAGAGAGCCAGTCTGAGAGAGTGAGCTGAAGACAGCAACTTTTAAAGGTCTGTTGTTTTAGAGGTCTTCATTTTCCAGCATATACATTCATTATAAAGCCAAAAGAAAATGAAACAGGATTATTAAGTATGGGGATGGATTTAAGGAAGGTCTTTGATCCAAAGGAAAATAGACATTTAGGGTAAACCATTCAAGGCAGGGATTGTGTAAGCATTAAAGATGAATTAAAATTAATAGTGGAGGGAACAGTGACTGCATTTCTCCACCTGAGCAGACAGAGCTTCTAACAGAAATCTAATAAATGTGGCATGAAACAGAAGTGACAGAGCACTGGAGAAGGAGAGGAGAGGAACAGAGTAAAGAGGCAAAACAGGCAGGAAAGTGCCCTTTGGAATCTGTCATGAAGTTCACTTAAAAGGAGTTCACACAGGCAGCAGTGCAACATGGCTGATACTGCTTCATTCTTGCTTTGAAAATTCCTGTAATGGGATGTTCCATTCCAAAAGCCATCCCCTAATGTCTTAACTCAGAGGCAGCAAACAGCAAAAAGTAGGGAAAGATGCCATGGGACAACATACAGTTTGATAAAATTAATTTTGGCTCACATTAGTGGGATATTTGGTTGCAGCCACGGGTTTCTGGTGCTGGCCCAGAGGAGTGATAGGAGTCAGATATAATGGGAATGACATCAAACATGATCAGGGATGGTGTCTTAAGAGACCTGCTACTGCTCCTGGCTGCTTTCAGCTGCTCTGCTGGAGGAAAACAAACATGTTTGCACCAGGGTTTTATACTGGGTTTATAATTAGGTCATAATTTGTGCCACAAGCAGAGCTTCCAAGGTGGTGGAGAGAATGCACACCCACCCTTTAAAGCCTAGGCACAATAAATGATTTATAGATGTAGTTAACTTTATGGATGGCAAATGTTCACCCTTGTGATATTTTTAGGAATGTGCCTGAATATTTCCTGGGAAGGGCTTTTGTTATCAGCCCTCTTCTGTCCAGACAAGGGCAGATCATTTTCTTAAGGTTATGCAATAACTCAGCGGGGTGCCTTTCTCTTGTGGTCTCCCTGTACCATTCAAATAGGGATAATAAAGGGAAATAATAATTTAAAAAAACCAAAAATGTTCTGCTTCAGCATAAGCAAATAAGCTGAGAAACATTACTGCTCTGTATTTGCAGAACTGCTCTGAAATCCTCATGCTGAATTCACATACACTGATACTGTTTTCTAACTGAAAGTAAACTCCAGAGGAATTCACAGACAGAAACGGACCATCCGAGTAGATTGTTTGGCTTATTTCACTAAGTCAGTTCAGTCTGAGTTGATTGAATTTACAGAACTAGTTAAAGACTAGTTGTAGGCTAGTAATAGGTATTACAACAGCTGGTATTGTCAGTATTAGTTAATTGGTTAACTCCAAAGTTTTATCATTAAAAGTGAAAAAATACTCAACATGTAACCAATCCAAGGTTGTCTTAGCAGCAGAGGCATGGGAAACAGAACCCAACATAAGCATTATTGATATCAATTTACTTCTTCAGTCCAGATCTGGCCACTAATTGCTATGGACATCTTTTTGATCATTTTATTCACATATGTTATATTACTATCATGAAATGAATTCTTCCTTTTTATTTTTTCCTTATTCAGAACAGATTGACACAACTAGAAAAGGAAAAATGTTAAACAGCAAGTGATTGGAAGGGCTGAGTCCAGCTGGTGTTTGGTTCCTGGTTACTTCCCGCAGGGATCCATACTGGGGCCAGGAGTTACTGCTTAACAACTGTATTAATGAATCAGATGATGGACCAGAGCTCTCTCTCAGCAAGTTTGCAGAAGATATTTGCTATTCAAGGAGACCTTGCCAGGCTGGAGATATGGGCTGATAGGAGCCTCATGAAGTTCAACAAAGGCAAAAGCAAAGTCCTGCCCCTGGGACAAAGCAACCCCAGCACCAGATGGGGCTGGAACTTCTGAGAAGCAGCTTTGGAGAAGAGCAACTGAGGGTCCTGGTGGACCAGAGGCTGAGCAGAGAGCAGCAATGTGCCCTTGTAATAAAGAAGGCAACACCCTCCTGGGCTGCATTAGCCAGAATTCAGCCACCATGCCTTGTTAAATCGATCCTTGTCCTCCAGTCAGCACTTGTTACACCCATCTGGTGAACCATGTCCTGAGCTCTCCAGTGAAAGACAGGCATGGAGACACTGCTCTGAGTCCAGTGGAGGGGAACTCACTGGATGGAGACAGTGTAGATGAGCCCTCATGATGAATGGAGAGCAGCAGTACCAGAAGAAACAGGAAACTGAGTTTGTTGTGTGTGAATTTAAAAAAAGAAAGCTTTAGGGCGATTTTTTTTGCTGTCTGCATCTCTCTGATTGGAGGATAGAGAGAAGACCAAGAGACTTTTCAGAGAAGTGTGCAGTGACAGGATGAGAAGCTGTGGATCCAATGTGCAACATGCAGAATTCAAACTCAATATAAGGAAATGATTTTTTACCAGGACAGTGATCAGAACTTTTTCCCAGGTACCTGCAGAGGATCTGGAATCTCCATCCTTGGAGGTATTCTCTCCATTACTAATCCAAGTTCCAAGAAAAAGCTAAAAGATTGTCATTTTGTCAAAACTATAAAAGTTACTTCTTAAAACATTTTGGATGCAACTGTTGCAGAAAGGAGGTCAGATAATTGGTCCAACCACAGTGTCTGAAGAGAACCCATTTATTTTCCCAAATGTATCTTTTAAAAAATATTTCTTTAATGAAGTTTGCATGACCAACTTGCCTTACCAAATTTACATCTGGGATCATCTAATCTTCTTCAGAAGTATACAAAATACATATTTCAGTGCGTTTGTGTTGAGGTTTGGAATCCTTCTTTTTGTTTCTCTTATCTTAAGGAATTTTTGCCCATCCATTGCTAAGACACCATAACGACTGGGTGCTTAGGAAAAACAATAGAAAGACTAGTCGAGTAAAAGAACTTGTAAGTAGCTATTCCCTTATTTAGACATTCCCTCTTGAAGGGGGCAGAGATCTCGGGACAGCTAGGCTGAAAAAAAAGAAGGGGAGCAGTAGCTCGGGCTCTTTGCCTCTCGGCATTCAGAAGAGAGGGAAGCTGCCATTGCTTGTCACCACTGTGGAGTTTTCCTGGCTCCTGCTGCCTGCCTGCCTCTCCCGGAGCCAGCCCCTGCCAGCCGTGGCTTGGGAGTCGGGCTGCCCTGCCCTGCCCAGCCCTGCCGGACCCCTGCTGCAGCTTCGGGGTTTCTGCCTACAAGAAGTCCAGGCTCCATCCCTGCTGGGGCCGCGCCTGCCATCACTGCCAGGGAGAGACAGCCGAGACCTGCGCTACAGCGCCCCCTGCAGCCGAGGAGGAGCCATCGCACCCGTCCTGCCCAACTGCTAACAGGGAGCAAGAAGAGACTGGACTGGGGGTTTGCTCTGTTCTTGTTTGTTGTGGTTGCCATTGTTGTTGTTTGTCTGTCTTGA
>VZTJ01002120.1:435751-474379 GCA_013397795.1 Orthonyx spaldingii | reverse complement strand
GGGGGGGGATAGGTATTTTTATGGTATTTCCAGCAGACTGAGAACATGTAAGTGAACAATTACATTGCAGGTGTTAATGTTGTGTCAATTTGATCCCGTGCTAAAATGGTGCTACAGCTCCATGCACAGATGGGGTAGCACTGGAGCACTACAATTCAACCTTCTCTGTTTTAAATTATTCAACTAGTTGTTGAAACTTTTTTTTCCCCCAGCCAGCTAGGGCTCTCCCAGACAATTTCTGGGCATAATCTGAAAGTCAGTGTTAGCCAGACACTTTAATTCAGACATCATTTTCTGGAAGTTAAGAGTGAGAGTTGGGACGTGGGGAAATAATGGAAGATGGGCAAGAAAGGTTGTAAACACGCTAAGTGGCTTGGAGCTGAGGTGCCAAAACCCACACATATTACACTAATTGTTGTTTGGCCTTGTGTGTTGGACAAATAGAACATCTGTGTTTGGACAACAAAGGCTTCTGATGGGCTTAAAGGCACCCTATCAAACATGCTTGTAATTCCTGCCCTGCTGTGGGAAAAACAAAGCCCATTGGTAAATTACACCTGTGTGGATGCCTGGAATAGGGGTGAAAGCAGCAGGTTTGTTGGTCTTCCAGCATGGATCAAAATCCATGGTGCCTGCATCCTCACTTGTGTGCCTCTGCTCAGGTGCTGCTTTAGGGAACCTCTGTTTGACAAGGTAAGGAAAATAAATTTATTCTTTGCGTTTATCTGTGGTTTTGTGGTTGTTCCTGCACCTTACCCGTGCCAGGTCACACAGGACACACAAAAGCACATGAATTTTGTCTCATATTTAGGAGAAAATCTCTGGTGCTGCTTAGTTTGCTAGTAGAAATGTAGCCAAGGTCTTCTCATGTTTATTCTTCAGCATCTTATTTGTACAATAACAGAAATTAAATCTTTTCTCTCTCTTACCTATCAAATTTCTTCTTCCTTGTCCAGGAATCATCTCTTTCACTGGGAATAAACAGCACCTCACACAGCAATCTTCTCATCTCTTTGGAGTTCTAGACAAAAGAGAAATATAAATAATTAACAGAAATAGTAATTACAAGAGGCCATCTGTCCTTTTGCAACTGTTTTACATGCCACAGAAAGTTAATACCAAAACACATTCATCGACTTTAACAGACATCTGGAGCACAATCATCCAGCAAGCACTTGTATAAAAGTTACTGCATGAAATAATTATCAGTGAAATATGGTAAACAAAAAACTGTCTTTGAAAGCATTGAAACAGAAACCAGATTTTTCAAGCTCTGAGAAGTAACACAAAGAGAAGTACAGCCACCACCAGATTTTGCTGCCGTATAGTCTTCGGTGTCTCTTTTTCAGACAACTTAATTAGTCTGTGTATAAAACCAACTGGCATGAGCAAAAACTTCAAATGTTGGGGAATTTGATCTGTCTGGTCTAGTTTCTTCCTTCTTTCCCTCTCTTCTTTTTTTATGCAGTTTGCAAATTTAAGAGCATGGCTTACATTCAAAATGTCTCCTGGCTCGTTACTAGGCAGACCCAACGATGCTGATTCCATTCTTTCCTCTCATTACTGCTTATCATTGTGGGGTTTGCAAATAGCTCGTGGGACACAGCAATATCCAAGAGAACAAAGACTGTGTCAGAAAGATGAAGGGCACCTGAATTGCAATGAGGTAGCAGACCTGCTTTTCGATCAAGGGTGTTGTTAACTATTGAGCAAAATCTGCCTTCCTTCTGTCTGGAAGCAGAAAATACAGCAGTGCTGAGACTTTATTTCTACATCAGGGTATTGCCAGGAATGTTGATGTAAGATTGGTCATTCTGTGATGTATTTAGGCATTGGCACAGGGCAGATCAGAAGCTGCTGAAGCCAATATGTTATATCCTTATGTATTTCAGAGCTCTCTCTCAGGTTCCCAAAACCTTGGAAAGCAAATGAGGTAATTTCCACCCCTTTAGCAAGCAGAAGTTTTGGTGCTATTTTCTCTGGCCTCCAGGCACTGAGCAATTTGCACATCCAGTACAGTCCCATTTAGAGGAAGTAGAAAATACCATGTTATAAATAGGATATACATGACAGTCCCTCCTCAGGTATCAGAAGTCCTTCTGGAGATCTGGTTTGATCACCCCAGTGCCTGGGTCTTGCTAAAACATTTTGGAGTAAAGCAGAGACCTGTCAGTCTTTCCCATAAATTACCCCGTCAGGAAACTGCTTCATCACTTTGAGTCCCAAACTCTGTTCCCAAAGCACCAAAAGGCAGTAAGTTGGTTAAATATGACAGAACAACACACAAATAATGTGTTTATTGTTAACTTAAAATACCCCAAATCCTGGATTAATTGCCAGTCCTTTGTCCCCATACCCTGGGTTTGTTTTGCTTTTTAATCCAATATTGAATCAGTGCAGTCACTGAATGGCAGCAACAGACTTTGTGATTAATTCCAGGTTTTATTTCTTCTCTAGATACAGTCACACATTTATGTTTGGAAGTTACTTCAGAATTTACCCCCAAATAATTAAACCCCAATTATTTCAGAAAGTCTCTACTGAACTGCACGCTCATCAGAGACTGAGAATAGGCTATTGTAGGGGATAAAATGAGCAAGAGAATAACAAAACAAAACAGATTTTCCTGCTAACACAGCAAAGACCACTTCCTTCAGGAAGTGTTTCATTAATAGATGTCATACTGGCCTCTTGCTGGCCATTTTAGGAAGTTTGTTTTCTATCATCAAGCACCAAATGATGCAGCATCTCTTATCAATATGAAAATTCTCAAAATAATTTGCATTTACCATGGACAAAGCACTCAGAGTGTGAAAGGGAAACTGGTAGCAGATGTATGAAGTTCTTAGATATTTGTTCTGTGCTGATATGTAATAAATAACAGATGTTTTTGAAATTTCTCCTCATTACTAAGTGATGAAAGGGGGAGAGGACACTCTAGATTATCTATTCACTTCCTCATTTTAAATGCCAATCATTAAATCCATTTAAATACCAATTAATTAAATCCATTAAAAGAGCTCTGTAGTTCATTAAAAGTTGTTTCATTGCTGAATTTCTGCCTTTTCATGTTTTTCTGGGAGCTGCTAGTTACTTTGAAAACCTTCAGCAGGTTTGTGTCTTAGACTGAGTGAATTCTGCCAAAAGAGTGGAAGAAGCCAATGGACTGAGGACACCAGGTGGGTCTAGCAAGGTGTGACTCCGCCTGGCACAGCTTTGCAGGCAGGTCTGCTGCCTGTGCCTGGCCCATGAGAAAGGTCCAGGCCCTTCCTGCAGCCTGAGCTCTGCCCTGCCCTGAATCACAGAACTCCCTGAATGGGAAGTGACCCACAAGGATCACTGAGTCCATCTCCTGGCCCTGCTCAGGACAGAGTCACAGAATCCCTAAGAATCACACCATGGATTGTCACACACTCAGAATGTGTCCAAGTGCTGCCTGAGCTCTGTCAGGCTGGTGCTGTGACCATTCCTGGGGAGCTGTTCCAGTGCCCAGCCACCCTCTGGGTGAAGAACCTTTTTCTGATATCCAACCTAAACCTTCCCTGACACAGCTTCAGGCCACTCCCTTGGGTCCTGTCACTGTCACTGTCACCAGAGAGAAGAGATCAGTGCCTGCCCCTCCTCTTCCCCTCATGAGGATGTTGAAGACCACAATGAGATCTCCCCTCAGTCATTTCCCATACAGCTTTCTCTCCAGGGCCTTCATCATCTTCATAGCCCTCCTTTGCATGCTGTCCAATGTCTTTATATCCTTCTTACGTTGTGGCAGCCAAAACGACCCCCAGGTCTTGAGGTGAGGTGGGACAATCCCCTCCCTTGTCCAGCTGGCGATGCTCTGCTGGCTGTACCCCAGGACAGGGTTGTCCCTTTTGTCTGTCAGGGCATTCTGGTGACTTAACTCCAGAAACAACCTCTGCCTTCAGCAGCTCTGTGTGTGTTGGAGGCATCAGCCACCACTGGGCAGAGCAGCAGCCTTTCCCCACAGCTCTGCCCGGAGGGGATGGCAGGGCGAGTGCCCTCGGCCTGGCAGGGTCCTGCACACAGAGGTGCCTAAATGCTGAATTTTGTGGACTCCAAGTGTCTCCACTCAGCCAGTAGAATGTCTCTCCATTTAAAAGTTGTCCTCCCTGTACATCCTCCTGCCTCAGTGGCCACAGAAGCTGCCATCCTGAGCCTTGGCTCAGGCACTGGCCCTGTGTCACTGCCCAGGGCTGCCCTTGGCAGGAGTGGGGAGTGGATTCCATTAGCTCTGGCCCCCCAAAGCCTCATCGGCTGCTCTGGTGAGGGCTGCCAGCTTCTGGAGGGTCTTGGCACTCCCCTGGGCTTCCCCAGCCCAGGAATTCCCCCTGAGTACACCATGATCCCCTGCCCTGCTGCAGAAGGTGCAAAGAGTCTCTGCAAGTGATAAATACAAAAAAGTTAATTAGATTGCTAATTAAATGCCATCCAAGATGAAATGATTAAACATTTATAGGAAATTTTCTAAAGATATTCTCCTTCAGAACTCAGTGAGCCAGCCTGGATTTAATTTTTGCAGCAATATGAAGTGCCAGTCCCTTAAAAAAGTTCTCCTGCCTTCCGTGGGTGCTATGCTTGCCCAAGGGCAGAACTTAGCAGTGTGACAGCCCTTCTAGAGGTTTCCAGCCCCTTCTCCTGCTCTTCCTCCCAGAGGATTTCTTTACTTACTACTGTGACAGGATCCTTCTGATGCAGGAATGCCCTGCCCAGGTGCTGGATGTGCAGCCTGACGTTGCCCTGAGGTCTCACAGACACATCCGTGCTCCCACACCTGGGATCTGCAAGGGTTTCTCTCTCAGGAGAGGTGAGTCCTTGCATGGCAGGTCCCAGACATTCAGCTTTGCCCTGCACTCCATAAAACAGACACAATGCCATACAGAGATCATCAAGGAGGCTTGCTTGTAAAATACTGAGACTTCTGAGTGACAGCCCCTTTTAAGCATGAATTACAGTGCTGATAGCACATTTCATTTGTGCTAAAATCCTATTCCAGCCATTCTGATCATCAATGGAGAGTAGCACCTTTTCAGCTCTGGATGGCGGAAGAATTTGCTCCTCAGAGCCCTACAAGAATTATCAAGCGTTTTTAGTGGTTTTGTAGCATATTCTCATGAAACATTTTTGAAATGTCAGTAACATCTCTGCAATCCCAGAGATAATGGGACAGGTTAGACAGACATTGGTGCATTACAAACATCTCCCTGAAAAAATTTAAACTGCAATTCCTAACCTGTACTTAGAATATGTGCATGAGAAATGCTATTTTTGCTGCTGTAGCCGTCACTGAATCGGATCTGAGAACTAAAGAGCACGAGCTATTACTTTTAGGAGCTGAGGCTGTTTTGGTCTCGTCCTTTTGGGATTAGGGCACAGGATGGATTCTGTGACATGGGCTCCTCAGAGCACTGCCTGTACAAGGCTGTTTTCTGTGTGTTGCCCTCAATATTTTAGGTACTTTGACTTTATGGGAAACAGAAGTTAATAACTTCTGCCTGCAGAAACACACATAAAATGAAGACAGTTTCCCTTGAGCCAAAGTGCTATTTTATTAAAAACATTATATTTGAAGCTCAGTCTTGCTATTAAATTCAAGTGATTACAACAGGAGTATTTGTAACTTGAGTCATAGGGAATCTTATTATATATGACATGTCCCAAATGTGAAACCGTACAAAAGGTTTCAGATTCATCTTTTATCCTTCAACAAAAAAAAAATCAGATTTCATGATATTACATAAAGTTGCCCAAATTCCCACTCCCTAAAACAATAGTAGTAATGTAATTAGAAAATAGTAACATTTCTTTAATAACAATGGTCAAAAAGTATTGATTTGAAATTATATCAATTTTCAGATTTCTTTAGATTTAGCATTGGAGAAATGCCCAAAACTGAAATAATTGTAGAATACAAAATATTTTTTTTTTCTGGATTTTGCCTTGAAATTCAGAAAAAAATATCTGAAGGGGTTTTTTTCAGTTCAACCAAAGGTTTTTGTTTTATTTGCTTGAGCTTCTACTTTCCAGAAGCATCAACAAACCACAAAAAAATAAATGAATCTTTTACACTGATTTACCCCAGTGCAATTTCCAGCACCTGCAGAACTGAAACACGATTGGTTTTCTTTGTGCCATTTAAAACCAGCAGGTGACTCATTCTCGGCTCTGATTGCCAGGATATCATTACCACTGTCATTTGCAGTCACCAGTCTTTGGGCACAGGAAATTGTAGGCATCTGCACGTCCTTCCAGGCCTCTGACAACACAAACATCTTCAGGCTGGGTGGCACTGAAGGACTGAGCAGAAGACACCTCGAGTGTCCTGGAATTACCTCTGGTCTCATGATGCCACTGAGTGCAAGCTCACAGTGTCTGATGGGAAACAGAGTAGGAAATGGAATGAAGACAGGCAATTTAGGAGCTGACAAAAAAAATTAAAAGTGAACTGGATTTTCTTCTGTTATGTTGATTCCTTTGTGGATGGGTTTGGTTTTGATCATCCTTCTCACTTGAGAATTTTTATACAAGGGATTTTCAAAAGTCAGACCTCACAGCAAAATCCAGGGAATACCAGCTTTTGACTAAGGACCTACTGTTATCTTGATTTAAGAAAACTGATTATATCAGTTAAAACATATTGTCATAAAATCCATGTGCCATTGGAAAGAACTGGATGAGTGTACTGTAGTTGTCTTTGCTTAGATACAATCAATAGACAGTTCTTAATCTCTTCTCATAAACTTCACCCAGCCTAAAAGCCATCCCACAAAACAAACCCAGGTGGGCCTTGAAATGACAGTGAGACTCAAAGAGGGATGGATTAAGCTTGTGCTTTATCAATTCCCACCACTCTGATTTTTGCCAGAGCACTAGATTAATTTCATGGCACTTTCTTTATCATTTGAATTCTTATCAGAATAATATGGTGCTGGAATTTTCATGACAAATTTTGGTCAAGAGCAGTAACTGCAGAAGTAAAGCTAAACAGCCAATGAGGTCCAAAAAGCAGAGCTCTGACTCTGTAAGACGTGCTTGCCCAAGTAGAACTGATGTTCATCCAAGCCCTTGGGGGATCAGTCAGTAAAATCCTTTCTAGTTTTCTTGCCTCTCTGATCAGACTGTAAGACAGGAGTTGCACCAATTTCTGTTGAACGTGAGCAGACGTTGCAAAAATAGGTTTGCAAAAGGTATCAGCACTATTTTTCCTTGTCAAGGTATCTGATCCTAGTGATTCTCATGTACCTGCATAATCTGAATCACAAATTTTCATCATTGTTTGGGAGTTGCTTTTCAGCTGATTTGTGTCAGGAATGGGCTTCATGCTGTTTCCTTTTTTAAAAAGGCAGCATTTGGGAATATTCACATACTCCTTTAGGCTCTGGCCTTGTTCTGTGCCAAAGAGGTGATGCTTACTCTTTGTACAAGGGGCAATGGAGCTTTTCACTGATCACACTCGATTGCTCTCTGGATAGGACTTGCATGCTTCTAAAACCACAGGTTTCTGCTGCAAAAGACTACTGTTTTGTTTTTAGAAATAGAAGGAGAGATACAAGGCAGTCTGGTGTTGCAGCTGAAGGTCAAAACAGTCTCCAAGAGTTCCCAAGTAATCCTACATATGTACAGCACACACAAATCGAAGGTCTAAAGTAGACCTCACCACCCTTAAAAACACCATACAAAGAGTAAACTGAAGAGGAATGACACATTTTTGGTTTTCATTGAAACCAGAAGCTAAATTTGAGCAAAAAGAAAAGTATTATTTAACCACAGACAAAACATTTGGCTGCAATTTCTGGTGGCCATGACAAGACCCATTTCCCTTCTCCACAAGAAGCAAGAGCAGCAGTTCTTTAGTCAGCTCACCCAAGAGAAAATTGAGGGTACTTTTCTGAACTGAAGAAGAGTGAGTTGACCTGGCTCGAACTGGGCTCAACCTCAGGAAGAGATTTGTTTCCACAAACCCGGAGTGACTGTGCTGCACAGCTGATGACAGGCAGCACCCTCAGTCTCTGTGGCTGGTATTTCACACGGGAGGTGTAAGTGGACCCTGGGCAGACCCCAGGCCCCCTCAACAACTCAGAGGCTCCAGGCAATGCTGGTGCAAAGAGCTTCTAATGAGAGGCAACAGTCCTTTGGGGGCTGGTTGCTGTGACACAGTCAGACCAGAAGAGAAGTTATTTGCACAAGCGTTTGCTGGGGTTGGTTCACAGGATTTGTCTTCGGCAGGTTAACAGCATGAGAAACAGCTAACACTGACCAGGTTAGCATGGGCAGAAAGCAAATCGTAGAATCAGTTAGGTTGGAAAAGGCTTCCAAGATCATTGAGGTCTTTGACTGACCATCCCTGTGTCAGCTAAACCATAGCACTAAATGCCATGTTCAGTCATTTCTTGAACACTTCTAGGGATGGTGACTCCAACACTTCCTCAGGCAGACCATTCCAGTGATTGACAACCTTTTCAGAGGGGAGCAGAGCCAGCGCTTCTCCATGGATGGTCAGGCTTGGCATGGCTTTCTGCTGGTTGTTGACCTTTGGGGAAAAGCGAAGGATTCTGGCCAGTGCCAATTTGCAATCACAGAAAACGCGCAAAGGTTTCTGACTCTCGATATTTTACATTTGTCACTGAATATTAGTTTAAAGTGGGATGGTTGTGGCAAATCCTACCAGTGTTCCCTGGCATACTAAAAAGTCCAGGGTGTGTATTTGAATGGCTGCAGGCATTACCCCATGATTCATGGGCTCTGCCCTTCCCTGAAGCCCATCACCAGTGGGATGAAGCGAGCTCTCCATCAGACATCCCTGAGGCCAGCTCTGAGCTCTGACACCCCTGAGCTCTGACAAACACAGTTGTGTTGTTGGCTGAGCACTTAGCAGAGGCTGTGTACCTAACCTTTCTTCTTTGCTTTGGCTCTCTGGCAAAGCACAAGTCAAACTCCCTTCACCACCTGATCATTTCAAAGAACATTTTGTAATACAGATACCACACAGCTGAACGCAGCCACTTCTATCTAGGGCAGCCTGATCTTGAAGGGATTTAATGTTCAGATGGAGGGAACACGACCTTCCATTTTTAAGCTTCCATTTCAACACTATTTATAATTAACTGCATGCATAGGGCTTCATGTACTTTGAAAGGCTGAGGTTATGCTTGTGTTGCAGAGCCAGGGGAGACAAGCTTGTTGTCCTGATATACTTAGACCATCAAGCTGCTTTTCAAGGAAGAGCTGCAAAATAGTTTTAGCTACTGGCTACCCCTGTAATGCTTTGATGTGTGCAATGTGATGAGCAATTGACTGACCCGGATGAATTTTCAAAGTAGACCATCAGATTCAGTGTGTTTGTGGTTCTCGTTTGCTTTGATCCTTACAGCCAGAGATGGTTAAGCAGCTGCCAGAGGAGGGTGCCACCAAATAAAATTTCCCAACAAGTTTCTCTTTCTAGAGTCTCTTATACCTAGCTTTTAGAAATTATAAATAGGCAAGGAAAGATAGAAGCCAATGAAACATCAGTCCCAATACTGGTTGGTTCAGACATATTCACTTTGACAGTCTCCTCTGCATTCATAGATAAATTTCCATGCATCTTTAAGTGACACCTTCCCCCTGAAGATCAGCTTTAATTTCTGGAAAACAAAGCAGCAGCACTGCAGTTTTCCATGCTAGGAACATTTCAAGTACAAGGATCTGACTGCTCATCTGCCTCTGCCTCCTGGGCCAGGGGGTGGAGATAACTCCAACAATAGTTGCAGTTGAACAGCTCAATTACAGCAGCAGCAATTTTCCAACCTGATTCCTTTGTCAGGTGATAATCTGCGAGCCCTCACGCACAGTGTCACTGGGAAGCAGCCCTTCTTGCAAGACTCGTCTGTCACACAGCAGGAACTTGAAGGCTTTGCTTCAGTATTTTTTAGCACCATGAAGTCATTCTTTAAATATGAGCTGAATGTGTACGCATTGTAAATATTTGGCCTAAAAACTGGCTCTGATGAGCTTAGTAAGAGTCCCCATTGAAACCAGCAGACAACACATTTTGTCTTGATCAGGTGTTAGAGGTGGAACAACTCTAAGGAAGCAAGATTGGTAAAAAATACTGACTGATTTTTTTTCACAAAATCTAGTGAAATGTCTTTTAAAAACCCAGAGAAAAACAAGGACAAATTGTTGAAAAATGAATTGTTTGACGTTTTCAGAATTACTTAAAAATATTTTTGCAACGTACTTCAGATTCATTTTCTTAGGGTTGAGAAAATAGTTCATCTGTCATGAACAATATCTTTCTGTTCCTTCAACTTAACATTTTGGGTGGATTTTATCTAGTTAAATAGCTGTTATAGAAGATTCAGTGCAATGCAGTGGAAAAAGAATTGACTGAAGAAGAAAAGCATTTGACTCTCCACTCAGGTATTGAGTTGTGTCACCTACAAATTCTTTAATGTGTGGGATTTGATTTTGAGGAGGCTCAATCTGTGAAACTGCCTGAATTTGGGGGTTCATACACAGGCAAAGATATTCCTTGCCCTTGCAGGAGACTGTGGTTGAGGTCCTCCCTGCAAGCAGCCAACCCCCCCAAAGCCCACACAAATTGCAGGAACCATTCAGTAATCTTTCTCTCTGTTCTTCAGCAGAGGAAAATACCCTTTTAGCTTCATTTTGGAGGGGAGCCATTTCAAGGCTTTTCAGCACTGCAGGCAGGAATGAGATAAACTGCCTTAGGATGATATCCAAAGGATGACAAAACTCACTTTTGCTGTGGCAGCAGTCTTGGTTCAGGAAGAGAGGAAGGACTTGCTGCAAGTTTGGGGAAAGGACAAGAGTACAGAGCTGAGGGGCATCAGCAAGCACAGGGTGGGTTTAGGGTGCTGCAAAGGTTTAGTGAGGTCTGAGACAGTTTGGGTGGGGAGCAGAGCTTTCCCTTGCTTTGGGCAGCTGCTGAGTAGGCAGCAAAGCATTTTTTGTACAGTGGTGAGAGCAGCCAGCTCTTCCACCCTGCTGCTCCTGCTGCTGAGCATTGATCTATTGATCTGTGCTCCTTGGAGTCCTCCACACTGTCCTAGTGCCTTTCACGTGGCTTGTAAGTGGCAGGATGCTCACTCCCAGGAGGTCACAGTGAGAGCTGCTGCGGGTGAGCAGAACTACGGAACGCCACGGCTTCAGAACCTAAACCCCACAATTCCCTGTGCCTGTTGCCTGTCCCAGCACAGCCATTCTTACACTTGACCTACAACTTTTCCATGGGGGAAGAAGACTCCTAGTCGTTGGTGATGAAACACCAAAGGGTTGGTATTTGTGGCTTCATGACCGTTTCATGATCTGGGGACGTTTCTTTGGCTTCACTGTCACTCTTGGCTGTGGTCCACGTTCTGGCACCAGGATTTTCTTTAATGATGCTGGTACTCCTGGCTGTTTTATTGCATATATTCCAATTCCCAGTTACTGCTTTCTGCTGACCTGATTGGATATTTGTGCAGTAAATGCATTGTGCACAGTATATAACCTATATGCCCTGCAAATAGCATAAGATCACTTTAGAGAGTCGCCAACTGTTTTTTGAAAAATGTGCAAGAGAGAGAATAATAAAATTGGCCAAGAGTAAAATTCAGAGCAATTTAATATCCGGCATAACAGAAGTTCATTCAATCCAAAGATAAGTTGGAAAGAGAGTGAGAGCATGTGCCAGTGGGTAACTCCAGCTCTTCCCTCTCATTAAACCATGCTGCTGAGCATGGATGCCAAGAAACTGCACATCAAGGGGATGGCAGAAGTCAGCAGACATATTTCTGGGAAGATGAAAAACAATCAGCATCACCTGAAATCAGCATCACCAGAAAATGGAAACAACCCCAAGTGATTCCCTGAGGAACCAGAGGAGGCTGGAGAACAGTTGGATCTCTCTTGCAACAAAGAATGAAATTTTAGTTTATAAAACAAATGTTTCCTCCTGGAGTCAAATGCTATCAGCGTTCAGCAATGTAATTTGTTTCTTTGGAAAGCTGGTATTTAGCACATTGACTGTGGCAGGAAATCCCCTTGCTACTACAGTTTGCCAATTCCCGTTCTTCCCCTGTGCTAGCACCTGGCATTAGCACTGCTAATGCAACAGGTTCCTGCATCCCCATCGTCTGGAACTGGCTCCTCTGAGAACTATTTGTGCTGGTTCAGGGCAAATTTTGGCATGGGAGGTTCCTTCTGCCACAGTCTTTGGTGGAGAAGCTCAAAGCACATGCAGTGATTTAGCTCCTCAGGGATCTGGGCAAAGGGAGGAGGCTTCTGAGTTTTATTTCTCCCTGAGTGTCCCATGGGCTGCTTGTGCTATGGGAGGAAGTTGGAGGAAGGGCTGCAGAAAGGCTTTTTAGCAGCCACCACGGAACTGGGAGGGACAGGGGCTGGGACTGGTGCTCTGGTGAAGGACCAGCTGAGGCTTTCTGCAGCCTGGTGCTTTTCATGGCTTTGGAGCAGCCAAGGGGAGCAGCAGAGCTGTGATGGATGTGCAGCTTTGTGGCTGGCTGCCCAGCCAAGCTGTGTTTATCCATCCTGTACCTGAGCATTCGGGAGAAATTTTTCCACACAATCTCAAGTGTTGACTGAATCTCCCTGCTGAGTCAGGTAGGACATGCAGAGGACATCACCACCACTTTGGTTCAGGTGCCCCAGCTCTCTCATGTGCCAGATGCTGCCTGGTTCCCTGCCCTGCAACTGTCTATAACCCAGTATGACAGAAGAAAGTGCACACTTCCTCCAAAACAAAAGCCTTTTGATCATGGAAATGAGGCTGTTGTGCTGGCAGAGCTTAACAGTTGCTTTGTTTTTTGCAGTTATCATACAGAGAAGATCTTATAAGATGGAGAAGCAATAAAGCTGGCTCCCAGGTGTTTATGGGGATACAGAGCATAACAGATTAAGCTGAAGGTGTCTGAAAACTTAACATGCTGCTGATATCAAGAGCAGCCCTGATGTACTTGTGCTGTGTTGGATGGAAGAGCCCTGGCAGGTCTGGCATAAACTGTCCATGCCTCAAGTTTGATGTGTAAGAGAGCAGGAACAGAAAGGGAATCTCAGAAAGGAGGATATCGACACAGTGACATTTCTCAAACTGTGGGTCTCCATCTCTGAGGAGATTGGTGTTGAAATGGGACACCAAGCGTTAAGAGAGGTCATTCACATAAATCCTGGCAGTGCTCAGGGAACAGGACAGCAGCTCCCTCTGAGCCAGGGAGCCAGGATCGCTGCAGCTCATGGCTGTGAGCACACGCTGGAGAGTGAGGAATGGGCTTCAGACTTGATCCTGGAGGGGTTTTAGCTCTGGAGAGAGAAGGGGGGTTGATAAACCTGCTGCCTGTGGCTCTGACAAACACTGGTCTCGTGGTACCATTCAGAGTGAGCAAGTGGGAAACAAAAGTAGAGTTGTTTGGAAGGTGGGCAGGAATTGAGACAGGATAACAAGGACCCAAGTAAATTTTCTGCTCTGTGAACAATCAGGAAAAGAGACTGTGCAGAAATAATCAGAGGCATTTCACTGGTTCTCACTATCCAGACCTGAAGATTGGCTTGCTAACTGAAAAGTCTTCCAATTGAAGAATTTTCAAGTTGCCTTAGGAAATGGTCTCAATAACTGTCCCTTGTAATATAAATACATTTTCTTAACCATTATGGTGCAGTAGTATTTTTTTATTTTTTTTTTGGTGTTACATTAATGCTGTGGAGCTCCAGGCATGCAATAAAGTTTATCTGTATTAGTGCCCCATGAGTCTGTATGTCTGCAGACTGTAAAATAGAAGACAAGCCAGTGAGTGGAGTGCTGTGACAGAGATGCCACAGAATATTCCTGTACCCAGAATATTCTGGGTACCTCAGAATAACCAAAGAGCATACCAGGAGATCTATTAAAAATAAATATAACGAAGACAAGCACAGTGAAAAATGAATTCAGGAAAATAGAAAATCAACACATTTCACAGAAAAGGGGGGGAAATAAGAATGGTTAGAAGATGGTGGAAAAAAAGACATGAAAATGAAAAAAAAAATCTGATTTTAATCTGAGTTCTGTGCAGCATGGAGACTTAGGAACACTTGTCTGCTGCACCCCTGGCAGCTATGCAAAAGGAACAACAAGGGCAGCTCATCTGTTCTTCTCTTACTCCTCTAATGAAGAGAGACATGCTGCCTGCTGGAGGCCAACAGAGAGTTTTGGTTTTTCATGGGTCGGTTTATTTTACTGCTCACTTTCAGTTTGGCTTCTGAAAATTTTTCAGGAGAACTATTTTCTTGTTCTCTCCAAAGCTTTTCCTACTTGGCATTCTCCAACCTATTTCTGAAATTCCTTTTAAAAATTAAACCCTTTTAGTTTTATTTTTAGTCCTTATATCCTCCCTTATTTCTTAGTTATAGCTGGAAAATAATACTTCAAGAAGTGTGATATGGAAGGGGAGGGGGGAGAGCTTCCCTGCCCTGAATCTGCTGACTTAATTCTATACAAGCTCTAGCTAAGTGGAAAGATATTTCTGAGCTCCCTTAGAAAATGTAATTATAGGTTTAATTCTATAGTACATGTTTTGTATGGTGCTGTGGGAGTTGGCCAGCTTCATTCTGAGGCCACTCTCTGTCATGTTTTAAAGGTTGTGGCAATCAGGGGTTCCCTGTGGACCGGTGAAAAAAAAGTAAAATAAAGGGATAATAATTTCTCCCACCTGGAAAAAATCAAGAGGGAACTGACTGTCAGTCTTAGCTCTTGCCTGGGAGATTGCTGGAGGAAGCCTCCCAGGAAGCTGTTTCCATGTGCATGAAGGACGTGACGGTGACTGGGAACAGCCAGATTGGATTTACCAGGGTTAAATCTTTCTGTACCGACCTGATTGCTTTCTGTGAGGAGAAGATGGACTCTGAGAACATGGGGACAGAAGTGGATGTTTTTTCCCCTTGTCTTTAGTAAGTCCTTTCATGGTCTCCCACGGTGCCCTTGCAGCCAGAACAAGGCGGTGTGGTTGAATGGCTGAATAGAAAAACTGCAGATAAACTGGATGGATTTGTCAAATATGTGGATTGCAGCAAATCGCAACAATTTTGGAGAATAACTGATCACCTGTAGGACAGGGTTGCTACTCAAACATGGGCTAGAAGGAAGCTTTGCAAGAAAAGTCCTGGGGGAAAGCAAATTGAACAGAAATCATCAGTG
Organism: Orthonyx spaldingii; assembly: GCA_013397795.1. NCBI lineage: Eukaryota > Metazoa > Chordata > Aves > Passeriformes > Orthonychidae > Orthonyx > Orthonyx spaldingii. Next base: position 459,195 of record VZTJ01002120.1, on the reverse strand, counting down.
TGCTGTTGTAGTGATGGTGTGGAACTGGATCAGGAGCACCCAACTTACAGAGAGAGGCTGGAGGTGTTTGGTTTATTCAACCAGGAAACAGAAGGTTTGGGGGGGATTCACTGAATTCTTCCATGTCCTAATGAGTGATTGACAGGAGAAACAGGCTCTTCCCAGAGACACACAGTGAAAATGGACAGCAGGAAGAAGTTACAACAATATATGTTTTCAACATGTTCTTTGTAATGAAAATGTTAAACACTGGAACAGCTTGACAAGAAAAGGCCTCAAGTTGTGCCAGGGGAGACTTAAATTGGATATTAGAAAAAAATTCTTCTCTGAAAGGTTGGTCAGACATTGGAATAGCCTGCCCAGGGAAGTGGTGGAATCAACAACCCTGAAAATGTTCAGAAGGTGTGTGGATGTGTCACTTGGGCATGGGGTTAGTGATGAACATGGTGGTGCTGGGTTACCACTTGCACTTGTTCTCAGAGGTCTTTTCTAACCTTAATAACGCTATGATTCTGTGATTGTAAGAGTGAAGATTTTCAAAATCTGAATAACCTTGAGCAATCTGACCTTACTTTGAAGACAGCTCTTCGAGAAGGAGTTTAGACTACACCTCCAGATATCCCTTCAGATACTGTAGTTTTTCCTATGATTCTATTGTGTGAAGGACAAGACTTTTATGGCATACTGACTGCAAAATAAAACTCTGCCAACATTACCTAACACAGCCACTAGAGAGAAGCGGGAAAATGAAGAGTTGTTGTCAGCATTTGCCATATCTGTGTGGTCAACACACTTTTGGAGAACAAATCATAGAAACCTTGGCTGGAACAGACCTCCAGAGGGACTTAATTCAACATCCAACCTCAGTCAGGGTTGTTCCTGACTAGAAATCATGCCAACCATACATTGATTGGTTGAATTTTGAGAACCTCCAAGATTGGAAATTCAACATCTTCTCTCAGCAAGCTATTCCAGACCTGCACCACCCACCTAGGGAAAATGGGTTTCCTACTAATCTATCTTAACCTCTAAGTTGCACTTTATGGGTGCTGCTGAATGTTTTACCACCAGCCACTATTAGTGAGCTGAATTTGGCTCCATCCCTTTTAAAATCCTTCAAGTGGTCTGCAATTTGATTCTTCTTTGGATTCCTTTTTCCTGGTTAAACAAACTCAACTCCCCCATTTTCTTCTTGACGGTTGTATCCTCTAAGTACCCGACAACTTTGTTAGCACTCTGCAAGAAGTGTTTTTCCCTTCACCTCTTGAATAGGGGACCCAAAGCAGATCACAACATTGCATAGGTGTGAATTTCCTATAAACAAGCAAGAGAAGTTTACTGCTGTTGCAGCCAATTATACAGTTTGAAAGACTTGTGTGCAGTATTTTGTGTTGTTTAATTTCTGAACATCGTGAGATTTCTGTTGTCCCCTGGCTCGAGTTTATCACGTTCCTTGTGACTTGAAGTTTTACTGTCATTTGACATATTTCCACACACTGCATCTTCACCTGCAAATTTGCTGAAGATGCATTCTGTCTGATCAATCAGGCCAGTGATAACGATGTGGAATAATATTGCCCCAGAATCACTTCCTATTGTACTCCACTTACTGGTTGCCAGCTGGATGCTGAACTATTCATTACTGCCCTTTAAGCCTGGTGATCCAACTAATATCCAGCCCATTTAAGCCCATTCATCCAGCCTGTATTTTTCTCAATCACAGAAAATACTTTGCAATCACATGTCAAAAGCTTTACTCAAGATATTTTGCAACCACGGCTTTTCACTAGAACACTCACTCAGGGTGATGGAATTCAGCTACAAGCAGTGGCTGGATGGGGCTTGGATAATGCAGAATGAATTACTGATATCAGCCATCAGGGTGGGTGTTTTCAAAGGGCAGTTGAGGTCTCATCCCACAATCATACACAGTGGATTACCAGATAATGTGGCACAAACTGCCTCAGCCTGGGAAGTGGATTCTGTGTATGAGCTTCTCCCCAGGCTGGGTCTGAGCTGCCTGGCTCCAAACCAAGCCTGGGACTCCTGGGATCAGGAGGAGATCCTGCACAGGGTGCAGTCAGAAGTGCACATCCCATTCCCTGACATGCTGCTCACACAGCGAATCCCTGTCAGTCCTGAGCATGGGATGTGGTGTCTCCTCTGTGACTTAGCACACTTACCATTAGCTCTTCAAAAATTAGGTTGAACATGTTATTTTGGCCATATTTGAATAGAATAGACCTACTACTACATAGAGTTACCCCTTTCTCATTTGCAACCACTGCATATCATTGAGGTCAAAGAAGAGGTTTCCTGTCAAATCTGATGTGTCTGTGTTAATTCTTTATTTTTCATGAGGAGTCAGATTCCTCAGCTGGCCCGGTGTTGTGACAGGAACACCTCACTCTCTTTGCAGTACTTTTTGACAAGCTCCCTTCCTAACACGGGGGCTACAGCTAAAGATGTCCATCTCACAGACATGTTCACCCTCCTACTTATGAAAAATTCTCTGCTTCCTTCCTGTAAAGGGTGAGTGACATGTCCTGAGCTGTTGGGTGTACAAAGTTGAAACTGCCTGAAGTTGGATGATGCTCTTTTGAAAGCAAGGTTCCCTCAAATTAATGTAATGTCCCAAAAGAGTGCTTCACTAATCCCACTTCTGCACTTGTATGGAGAAAGTACAGCAAGGTCACTGCTTCTCAGCCCTCTTAATTAAAAAACAGACCTCATGATAGGCAATTGTCCCTCAGGCCTGAGGATTTGCTTATCTCTTGCAAGCTCAGTAGCCAATACAGACTTTATCCAGAAGTGGGATGAGAAAAACTGAAGAGCAAGACTCCCCACCTCTGGTAAGCCTTGTACTAAGCCTCACAGAAGTAAAAAGATGTCTGCAAGATGATTTTTAACATAGTGCAGGAAGCACAACAGCATGTGGCATCTTAACAGCACCGAAGCATCCGATCATAGGTTGCCTGAGCTCTAAGGAGGCCAGCGCCTCCCATCAGCTTTTCAATTCACTAATGCTTGCAGAAATAATAAGTGAGCAGCAGGTAGAGTCAGCTGAGCCCAGAAACTAATAAACTTGCCTAAACAAGTGGAGGTCTTTGTGTATTTTATTGCCAGCTGCACCGTGCTTCAGCTCTGTGAGACGTAATACAGTCCACTGGGATCCATGAAGTTGTGTTAGCACATCAGGAACATACTTGAGGATACACTTGTACCCTCACTTGTGTACACTTTTACACTTGTAAATAGTTCCCGTGGTACTACAAATCCTTGCTTGGCCTGCCAAAAGATACACATCAGTGCTGCAGAAAAGATCTGATCACAGTAAAGAAGTCTGAGAAAAGCAAGATAAAACTTTCTACAGCTCCTTCTTCTAATGTCGCTGCCATCTTTCAGTCAATACTGACTCTCTTTGGGATCCTAATGACATTGTCTTTTCATTTGTCTTTGTGTACAGAGAATGCTAATAGAGAGATCACTATATTTATTTCTGCAATAATGGATATTCAAATTCATTATATACATGCATACCAAAGTTATGACAGCCTGCAGCTACTTCTTTCTTTCACTCTACATGGCAAAGAGAACTGTTTAATGAGGTTATATGGCAGGGAAGGAGCAAAGAAAATGTGATAAAATTATATGGGGATTGGACCAGTTAATCCACAGCTCTCACTAATGTGATTTGCATGGGCAAGGAATATACGGTTTGCTCTGTAATATTTTCTTGAGACACCTAGGATCATTTATATCCTCCTTTTCTACTCAAAACAAAGGGAATAACTGCACATTTTCAATGAGAAAGCTTAACACATAAGTCTCCTTTGCAATTCCTTCCTGAGAACCAAATGTAAAATGGATGCCAGATGCTCTGGTAATGGCTGTTAGAGATTTGTGGCTTCAGCCCACAGGCAGTGAATAGAATAAGCAGCTAAATTTAAAGACAATTTTATCAGTATAAACACAGAGACATGAAAAAAGGAAGACTTATTATATGCAAGGAATAAACTTCAAGGGGAAAAGACCACTGGGAACTCAAGCAGGAAAGGATGAGAGCAAGTGGCCTCATTCAACATCCTTTAAGTACAACAATCAAAATTGTAGCATTAAAATTCCAAGCCAGAGATGCAGTTTAAGGTGATGTGGCTCCCATCCTTTATGGGAGAGCTTGCACAGCCCACTTTGCAAACAGCCTGGACAATTATCCCTGTTTGCCTTGAGTGTGAGAGCACACAGGGAGCATGGATAAAACACACAAACTGGAGTGCAATGTGCCCCAGACTCGTCATACTAAATAAGATGATGGCCATCAGCTGCATGAAACAGTGACTGGTGAGTTCAAAAAAGGATTTCTGAAATGAAGAGCCATCCCAAATAGAACTAAAGGAGTGGCATGAAAATTTGTGTTGTAGAGAGATCTTGAAGAGAGAGGAGTAGCAGAGTGGGCCTGGTTTGGGTCTGCCAGAAGTTGCCCTGTGGCATCACCAGCCTACCCAGGCTGGGCCAAACTTGCTCCCCTGGGATGCTGCAGGGATCTGGTACCCAGCCAGCAAGGGACAGCACAGTTAGAAATCTGTAGGAGTTACCATTTTTAAGTATCTATTCCTGTGATCATCTGTCATGGAACTGATCCTGACTCTGAGCAGACAGTTCACCATTTGTCAGTTAATCATGTGTTGATAAAAAATGAATAAACTGCTTCCAGTTTTACTTAGCTTAAACATCTAAGCAGGTTTTCCCCCTGCAACATCCTCTCACATAATCTGTGACTTCTGTCATCTTAGAGCACCTTCACACAAGCCCAAGTCATCTATCTCCCGCCAGGTTTTGGGTTCTGTGTTCTGGCAGATAAATAATGCATAGACTCCACATTTCTGGAGCTAAATTGGCATCCTGCAGAGAAAACTGTAAGCACAACATGTGCTTACAGACTGATTTTGTTACGTTTTCTACAAACTCTTCTTTTTGCAAACAATACTCCCCCTTCCCAAAATTGTCCCAAAGTCACAAGGGCTCCCAGAAGGATGATCTCTCAGGTAAAAATTAGAAAAGGAGCCAAACCTCTTGTCACCATTGTCTCACAAAAGTCTTTGATTTCCTATTCTTCATCCTCCCTAGAGATGTTATTTCAACTTATATTTAAGTGTAGCACTGTGAAAGTCTCTCACACTTCCTGTATTGGACTTTATCCATTTAAGGTTCTGTTCCATGGGAAACAGTTGTTTTTAGGAGTGGGGATCTTTGGTTTTTCAGAATTTACTTTTGATGACCTTGGAAAGCTGGAACAGAGCAGTGTTAAAACCAATGCACCACTGCAATAAATAGTGTATTGCAATTTTAGCAAAGCAGTAGCACTGATTTACACTTATAATTGAATGCCACAAATAGACTTGCTCTGGATGAAGAAATATGGGCAACAGAAGCTTCTATTTTATTTGCTTTCCTCTTTTAATTATAACTTTGTCTCTCTATATGTAGAGACAGTTGTTAATTTCCTGGACCACTGTCACTCAGAAATGTCTGGGACAAGCTGTCTCCTCTGATCACACATTAACAGGTATGATTCCTCCCTGATTAGCCTTCTGGTCTGTTCATAATTAAAACTGGAAATATTAGCAAAGCCAGATTGAGAATTATGATTGATTATATTTTTCCCTAGAAAAGGCATTTGGGAGACATCATCCCGTATTTTTGTGTTCTTCTCATAAATTTTAGTTTTCTAGTCTTTGTCTATTACTCTCATTCCCCCAATTTTTCAATAAAAATTATAAATATGGCAATTCTGGGTGACATATGAATAAATTTGAAGTTTGAAAAACAAATAACTTTGATGGTAAAATTTTTGAAATGTTCTCACTATGATTAACAATTGTGTATTCTTGGGCTGTTTCTCGCTATAAAACATTTGCTACATATCTGAGCTAACTGAAAGCTGGCTTGGAGACAGCACAAAGTCAAACTATCCAAAAGCAAGGTGTGTCCTTGGCTGCTTTGTTGCAGTGGTTGAATTTAAGGCCAGATTGGATTATCTTTCCTGGGATACAGAAATTACCTTTTGTTGCCCTAGGGAAGGTTTGCATTAGATAACAGAAAAAAAATTCTTCATGGAAAGAGTTGACAAACACTGGAACAGATTGCCCAGGGGAGTGATGGAGTCACCATTCCTGGAAATGTTCAGAAAACATGGAAATGGCAACTGAGGACATGGTTAATGGTGAATATGGTTTTGGTGGCAGATTCACAGTTGGATTTGGTAATGTTAGGGATCTTTTCCAACAGTAATGATTCCATGTTTCTATGATAATCAGTATGGATATCCTTAGAGTCAGTAAAGACTCAGAAATCAGTAAGAAGAACCCAAGTATTGTATTTTCTTGTTGCTTTCCACTTGGGTAAGAAAATTCGGCTAGGAAAGTTTATCACTTATAATTACCTCTCAGGGCAAAATGACCAGGTACTGGCTACAAGCTTAGTAATATTCTTGTTTATCTTCTGTGTTGCTTACTGTTGAGAAAATTTGATTTTCCAACCAGCTTCTTAAAACCTGACTTCTGTCCTCTCTGGGCTGTGCAGCATGGAGGGGCACTCTGGTGCAGATGTGCTTGTTCAGGGTGACACAGCCAGGAGAGGTGGGTCTCACACTCTCTTAGGGATGCTCAGGAATCGGAGATGGCTCTTCTGGTCTTAGAGCATCACTAAAATTAATAACACAGGCAACTTGCTCAACTGAACAAGAATATTCAGAAGCAGACTTCAGGTCTCTAAGTCAAAAAATGCTTTAACGCTCTCTTTCTCCTTGGGATTAGGTGGAGATTTCCCCATCTGCCTGCTAGCCTATAGAGTAAAGCCCTCATTTAGGACTTAAATGGATGTTTGTCTCAGTGATCTTAAGTATTGTTGAATACATTAAATATCTCAACATAAGGAGAAATTATCCTGAAGAAGGAAGTGTCTTTTAGCATGAATACAAACTCTTGCTGCAATGTAACAACCATTTTTCCCCCCCTGAAAATAAGAATATTTTCTGTTTCAGGCAAATCTAGAACACATCTTTCAGTGAAGTTTCAAAAACATATCTTCCTTTATAGCACAATCATATTGTGGTTCTAAAACCCCCTGTAACCTCTCAAAGCCTTCAAGGCCAGGTTGGATGGAGCTCTGAGCAACCTGGTCTAGTGGAAGGTGTCCCTGCCCATGGCAGGGGAGTTGGAACCAGATGTCCTTTGAGGTCCCTTCCAAACCTAATTATTCCATGATTCAATTCTTGAAAATAGCACAGATCCTTCATCCCAGTGCATGTATCCAGACTCTTTTTCATGTCATGAGACAGGCAAGGATGGGAGATTTCTTCTCACTTCCAAAGCTGTTGTGGCTGCAGTTCAGCCTCCTGCTCAGGCTCTCAGAGTGTTTCTACATGACAGCACCCTGCTGACATAACTGATCTGGGCTGTTGGCACAGGTCCCAAAAAGGTTTTACGTAGACCCTATTAAAAAAAGTAACTGGGCTTTTGCAAAACAGTGGCTGAAATGTGGTGGCAGCAGTTTAATTTTTGATTCCAAGATCAACTGTGGACCATCAACTGGTGAACAGCCAGGCTTAAGGATGGACTGAACTTTTTTTCTCCTTTTCCACCTCTCCAACTTCTTTTGACTTGTTAATTCACATCCTGAAGTTTGTGATGAACATGTCCATTTTCCCCTGATGACCACAGTGAAAACAAAATTAATCCTTGATGTTGCTATACCTATGAGTAACAATCTCAGGTCTCAGTCAATTCGAAGTGACTTCAAAGAGCTTTGGTTGAGATCAAGAGAGATATTAAAGGTTACAGAAAGAGTCTGTTGAAGAAGTAGAAGCAGATTTCCAATCTTGTCAGTGCGTGAGGTACCTTGTGAAGAAACACACTTGTTTTTATGCTTCTGCTGCCTTTCCTTCTTTCTCAACCAGTTCCCCTCACTGTGGAAAATGAGCTGACTGATTCAAACACCAGCACTTTTTGCAGTCAGACTGGGTTGTGGCTAACATCAAATTTAACATGTCTACTTGCAGCCAATAAAGCACCAGATGGAATGGTTTAATCATGGCTTATTTTCAGTCCTTGACTGTTCTTGGACTTCTCAGCTTGTGTCTGCTGTAGGTCAATGTGGAGCCAGTGAATTGCGGTTTTTTGTGTCTTTGGTAGAATTCCTACTGATCCTTTCCTGCACAGGCAGCAGCATTTTGGCTGTGCGTCCTGCTGGAGTCACACAAGCTCATACCACGAATTTCCTGCCCCTTTTCTCCACTCCTGTGTACAGTGCCAGCCTATGACAGGGTCAAACAAAGGTGGGGACAGCGGGGAGGAGTTTTGATGGCACAGTTGTACCTTTGCTTTGCGAAGTTCCAGACAACACCTTCAGAAATAGGCAAAGCGGGTTAGGCAAAGTTAGGGCTGGGTGAGTTGAATGTGCAGATTTTATTAAGAGACACAACTTAGTGAAGAACCACATCAAGTGTTCACTGAAACCCCAGAGCCTCGTGACCCCAGACGTTGATGAGAGTCCACAGGAAGCTCAAAGTACAATGACAGGCAGGGGGTTTGATCTGAACCAATGCCTCTTCTCTGAGATCACTGTCTTCTTCAGTCAGTCTTTGATCCATATGATCACTCAGTCAACTCTGAAGAAATGATATAGAAATACAGACCTTGACAAACAGTCAAATCACAGTGTGTCCACCAGTGTAGGGAAGCTCCTCAAACACATACAGATCTCGCCAGCAGTGCATTAACAGAGGCATGAAAAAGCCCCACAAGTGGGAGCATTGTCAGGCTGAGATGCAGGGTTTGTGTCAGGTCATCGCAACTTGACACAGCCTTTGTTAAAGTTTTTCCATGCCAGCAAGAGCTGAAGCCCATTCCCAAGCTCTGGAGAGCCTCCAGTCTCTACTCCCAGCAGATGTAGTGAGGAAGGGCCACAAGCTCAGAGAGTGAATCTGTTCAGGGTTATATTTCAGAAAAATAATCCAGGGCAACACAGAGCTGAAAGAGTTCGTCCTAGGCATTGTGGGAGTGGGTGGAAAAGACTAATAGAAACAAACAGTTAGAGGTCAGGAGTGACTGTGTTTGGTTTTGTATTCACCTATCTACTGCTCTGAATCCTCACAGATACTGAGGTCTGACAGGCTTGGGAGAATTTTGAATTTTCATTTCTGGCTAAGAAATTAAGTTTCAGTGAAAACAAGCATTGTATCCATTCTGTATAAAGGGAAGCCTCTACAATACCCTTAAAACTATCTCTTTTGATATTTTAGCGGTAATATAGTGTAAAGGTACTTTAAATTTCCCATCTATTAATTTTATTTAAAAATCATACGTAGCATAAAACCCGATAATAAACACACAGTGATGTATTTAAACAAGCGCTACATGGATCTTATGCGGAACAAAAAGTTTAGCTTTTTCTTTCCTAACCGGAACAACAACTCAGCAACTGAACTTCCTTGGGGAAGTTAATCTACTTTGTTCCCTGCTCTATTCTATTTGTGAGATTTCCCAAGTATTAAGCCACCTGTAAGGGAAAATATTTGTCTAGCAAACTTACAAGTGTTGTTTTCTGTTTCCATTCTCCTCTCCTTGTTAACATTTTGTGGGCATTGCAAAGTGAGTCTGAATAGCTTTAGTTCCTTTGTAATTGCCTCGTTATTGGTTAAGTTCAGAGACACTCCTTCTGTGGAGTATCTGATAATTGTATTCAGCACTGGGGTACCAGCACAGGGAGCACCTGGACCCGTTGGAGTGAGTCCAGAGCTGGGACACCAGGATGATCAGAGGGATGGAGCACCTCTCCCATGAGGAAAGGCTGGGAGAATTGGGATTGTTCAGCCCGGGAAAGAGAAGGCTTTGGGGTGACCTAATTGTGTCCTCCCAGAACATGAAGGGGGATGACAAGAAAGACGGAGAGAGACTATTTATGAGGGCCTAGGGGGAATGACTTCAAACTGAAAGAGAGCAGGTTTAGATTGGATATCAGAAAGAAATTCTTTACTGTGAGGATGGTGAGGCCCTAGCACACATTGCCCTGGGGGGTTGTGGATGTCCCATCCTTGGAAGTGTCCAAGGCCAGGTTGGATGGGGCTTGGAACAACGTGGGATAGTGGAAGGTGTCCCTGCCCATGACAGGGGGGTGGAACTGGATGATCTTTAAGGTCCCTTCCAACCCAAGCCCTCCAATGGTTCTATGACAACCTGCCCTCTAAATTGTTGGGTGTATAATGCCAACCTTAGCTGCACAATTAAGCTGTGAGAACTGAGGTAAATGCAGATGATTTCTGGAATTGTTGCACCTACTGGTTCTGCAAAAGCAAGTTTAACCAATCTACAGGTACACTGAGGTTCGTGAAAGCAACAGTGCTATGGGCAGTCCCAAGATGTGAATATGCTGATTATAGCATAAATAGTTCTGCACTTCACAGTAAATTTTGCTTAATGAAATGAAGCTTTTTGAAAGAAAAAAGAAAGAAGCAGATCAGCTGGAATGTAACCTTTTTGGATTGTTAAACATCAGTATAGATTTCACACTGGGTATTAGAAGAGTCAAGTGTTGAAACAGCATTGCTTTCACTGCTGGACACTGTGGTTTTGCAAGACAGGTGAGTCTCACAAACACACAGAGACTGAGAATGGTCTAGTGGAGAAAAATCCACCATGAGCTCATTGAGCACTGCTCATTTTTAATGGGTATCCCACATTATTCTCCTCTATCCATGGGTCTAAATTGGTCTTAATAGAAAAAACAGCCATAGCTCCTGCTGAATTCGACATTTAAGTGAAATGATAAGAGGGGATAAAGGCCAGACTGCAAGGTTACAGAATCTAGTGATGCCCCATTACACTCCAATTAAAAAGTGCTAAAAGTGCCATTTGTAATCATTTGAAAATGAATGGAAACAGGGCTGAGATGCATGCTTTTGTAAGAATTTTTTTCCTTGCCTATGAAAAAGGACCTCATGTTTAAAAAAACCACTCATTTGAGAATACTAAAAATTACATTCCATGATTGGTTTTTTTGTTTGTTTGGGTTTTTTGCATGTGGAATGAAAGAGGAGAGAGAAGAAGCCCCCCATAATCAGTGAGTTGAAAAACTGGACTGCTGCACAAAGTGCAAGACATTTAATCTAGTCAGTTTTATAATCCAATATAGCAATTCACAAGCCACAGAGTTCCCAAAAAGATGTTTAAAATGCAAATTGCACTGATTTTATTTAATCTAGTACTTTGGATACCTGAGGGCTTTTCTGCATCCCAGTGCTTTCCACTCTTTGATTATGCACTGTGCTCAGGCAGGACAGCAAAAATTCTCCCACCAACACCAAGGAAAAGTCACATATAAGGTCTGGGTTGTATTTTTCCATACAATCCCTCTTAGGCCCTGTTTTTCAGGTGTTTCTGAGTGTCTACCTTCGCAGTCTCCAAGCTGTGGACTGTGGCCTTCCAGTACTTTTCCATGGGTCCTAAAAACCATAAATTATCAAAGCCACAGCTCCACATGTGGCACAGGCAGGAGAGATGATTTGTTAAAGTTTACATGCTGACAAACATAAATCAAAGGACATCAGTGAGTTCATATTGAGCTACAATTAAATAATTGGTTTGATGTATTGTTTCTTCTTAATTTCACAGTCATGTAGCCCTCAGCTTGGTGGCCCAGACCTCAAGGAAAACCTCCCATCCCCTTGCTGTCACGGTACAGCTGCAAAACCTCCCAAGCTGCTGCCATCCCATGGCTGATCCTGGAGCTGAGCCACTCCTGGGATCTGCAGCTCCTTCCATACACAGGCAGAAGTTTGCTCAGCTACATCAGCAGCTGAACGAGGTGATTTTGTGATTATGAGCTCTCACTTCCCCCACGTGAATGGCAAAGCAGGGACTGCTCAGCACACGGGTGGGAGAGGGAGGTGCAGGTCAGAGAATGTTCCAGCTTTGGAGGCCGAGTGTGGCTGTTCCCAGGGGCAGAGCTGGGGCACTCGCTGTCCTGCACTCCCACTGCAGCCACCTCACTGCAGAGTCCTTCCCAGGGTTGCCATCTCAGCTGACTGTAGCTTTACTGACTACTTCTAACAAAGAAAGCCCTGCTCATTAAGCCTGAGCCAGGCCAGGGGTATATTCTCTGCAGTACAAAAGGAAGACCAAGCAAAATATTTCAGCCGAACAACCTGGTGTTCTTAACTCCTCAGGGCTCAGCTGCTGGGTTTGCTTCCCCAGTCCTGGAATCCAAGATAACTCTTTCCTTTGCTTTGAGAATTAATAGGGCTGAAGTAAGTAATTATTGAAAATTCTCTCGCTCAGGAGATCAAAGTGCTCTAGTCATTTGCAATTGGCTTGAGGAGGGACATCAGTGTTAAATGTGAGCTCATCTCCATAGTGCTAAAGACTTCCTCTAGCCAAGATACTCGATGGAAAAAGAAAAACACAGGAAGAGGAATGAAAATTTAAAATCTAAGCCTATCTTTGGAGACTATTGACTCACAGAGGCTTAAAATGAGGACGGTTAACAGGTGATAAAGTCCAGCTCCAAGGGATGGACAGGTCAACTGTAATTGGGAAGATGATGCTGGTAAACTGGGAACCAAAAGAGAAAAACTATTTTCTAAAAGAATTTGAATATTTTCTTTAAATATGCATGGATACTTTGATTATTGTACACTCATTATAGTGAGAAATAATGTCGTCCCAGTACTGAATTTGTACAAATATTGCTTTGTTTCACAAGTTTAAGAATAGTTGGACCTTGGTATGGGAAAGCTCAGCCACTGTCAAAAGTGATAACTTCAAGACGTATCTAATTCTGCAATAAAATCTCATGGCTGCATTTTCACCATAATTATTTGTTTTCCATAAAGTGAGAGAGACATGGAGCACTGCATCATGCTCAGAATTTCACTGGGTTTCTGACAGGAATACTTGGGAATAGAACTATCAGAAAGAAACAAACAGCTAGACTGAGAAGGAGGGTGGCCTCTGGTTTGAATGGAAATTACGGAGAACAGATTGGGAAGGTGTTCTGGGGACTGGGGACATTGTACAATATGTTAGAAGGGAAAATAAGGTATGAATGGGATGACATGGAGAACAAAGAAATAGGAAGGCTCACATCTTCAAAAATGGTAAGGAAGAGAAGGAAATATCTGCAGTTATTAGTCTGTGAAAAAAAGGAGTACTACTGCATATCCAGCCTCAGGCCAAGTCATCATGGTTGAAGTATTGATTGAGATCATCTGAGCCCCATGATGCATTGCAGAAATAATACTACATATATATATATATATATATATATATATATATAAAAGAAAACAACCCAACACCTCAGAACATCAAATCATAAAATCATAGAATGGTTTGGATTGAGAGAGACCTTCAACAACATCTAATTTCAAAGCCCCTGTCTTAGGCAGGGACACCTTCCACTAGACCAGGTTGCTCCAAGCCCCATCCAACGTGGCCTTCAGTACTTGCAGGGACTGGGCATCCACAGCTTCTCTGGGCAACCTGTGCCAGGGTCTCCCCACCCTGATAATTGTAAATTCTTATTTGTAAGTGAGTATAGCGGAAAACTACGCAATATTTTCCAAGAGAGTCTTCCTTCCAAGGTGAGAGCAGCACAGTTACATGTGCTGGCTGAGGAGAGGAAGGATTGCCATGTAGTCAAAGTTGAGGTACGGGGTTTATAATAATTGTCTAATTCTAGTACAGACTTCCTTAGATGCCCACAATGCTCCGCTGAGCATAAGTGTCTGAGATATCTGGGGTTACCCTCCCTGGCCTGAGGATGACATCCCAAAACACACAGATCTCCTGTAGGTTCAGTACTGCATCTGCCTAATGTCTCTGGTTATCTTTGGACACCCCAGTGCATCTCAAAGGGCATGAGATGCCTTTGTGTCTCTGACTGAATTGAGCCCTGATGTGCCACTTCATTCTTGACTTCTGAAACAGGTCTAGGATTTAAAAGACTTTCTTTTCTGGACTGAGGTATTTAGTGAGTTTGATGGGCTCTGTGGGGAGGGTTCAGTCTCGAGTTCAGACAACACAACGCAAGGGTCTGCATGGAAATGTCTACATGGAAACCAAGTGTCTAAGTCAGCAGAGAGGGGATCAATGATCCTGCAGAGCTTGAAGGGTAATTCAGCCAATCAGTCACCAGGTGCCTACTTTTGGGAGATGTGAGTCAGTCCCTGCATGCCAGTGACTGTATTGATTAGGTACCCATTCACTGCAACAGGAGCTGAGACAGCTGCATGTGTTAAACACCCATCTCAAATGAGTTGTTTTAATCCGTTATGGTGATTGCACCTAAGTGGATGTGACCTGTTTGTGTCACCTGAGGCAGCCTCAGGTACCTGAGACATCCACAGGGATGGGCTGGCAGAGAAGACATGGGATGAAAGGGAAAACAGATGTGGAGTGCCCAGAGGCATCCTGGACCACACTGAATGTTGGTGTAAGGGCACCTTGACCTCATCTGTGGAAGAGGTTTGATCTCTGTGTGTTCTGCACATGGTATAGAAGATGTCTGACAATACCAGTGTGCCTCAGTGTCTAAGCTTAGGCACAGGACACAGCTGAGGGCACCATAAAGTGTCTCAGACGTCTGCACGGGGCTGGCAGGTAGGACACAGGACTTGGAAGAGACCAGCACTCTTCTGAAGCAACATCTGGAGACAGGTGAGCTGCCCCCCAGCTCCCAAAATGAGGAGTGGTGGAGATGTATTTATGTATTGCGTCTTTGGTTTTGGCTGAGTTGTTCCCCCTAGAGAAACCTTCTGCTCTTCTCTCTTATTAGGCAAATTGTGTTTTTCTATCCAACGCCTCTACAACAAGAGTTGTTTGTTGTTGTTGTTTTTTTTTAATAGGTGAGCAGATGTTGATGGGAGTGTCTCAAATACACACCTGAAAATGTTGCACTTGAAAATGAAGTCTGAAAAGGCTTAGAATTTTTAATAATTTAGTAAAAAGGAAAGACCTAGCTGCACAAGGAAAACCTTGCAAGATGCTGTGAGGACAAATACTGCTGCAAAGCTGGAAGGAAGCCAGGAGAACACAGTAAGTCAGAAAGACAGAAGAGAAACTAAATGAGGGAGTGAAAAAATAAGACACAAGAGAAGACAGCTGATAGAAACACAGAAAAACAGGCAAAGTACAAACACAGACTTGAGGAAATATGTAGAAACCGTAGAAGACACTTACAAGGATGGTGAGAAAAAGAGCAAACCCCAAATCTGGTGTGCTGTAGCACCAACTGGTTGAATGGGATGCTGAAGGAGAGGGCAGATTAAACAAAATTCTACTTTTGATAGTAAAACTGTCTTAAAAATACATGTCTACTCCTTCTGCTCCCACACATATCACACATATTCCCACCTCCTTGGCTACACTGCTTGGAGAACTTCATTCTGTTTCCCTGCTCATTTTAAAGGGCTGTATTTCACTTCTCTGCACCTTGTGTTTCTGTGCTCCTGGTTACAGAGCAGCCTCATGAAGAGTGACAATGTGACAACCTTGAGCTGCAGAGCAGGAGAGGAAGAAAATCACTGCCCATGCAGAAGGCCAGGGATCGTGGTAGCTGCTATGGCTTTGCCATCAAAGCCAACGGATCCAAAAATATTTCCTGACACAACTCTTTGGTTACCCAGTTCCTCTTCTCTTTTCCCAAAGCTCTTCCATCTGGGGAAAACTTGTGATCCCAAATTCTGGGTTAATTCTGGCTCCCCACATCAGCCCTCATTACAATGCATGCCAGATCAGTAGATATGGTCATTCCAGAAAACTAAAATAATGGAAGTTAATATTAAATGTTTTGGTTTTGTTTTGGTTTTTTTTTTAACTTGTCCTTACCAGGCAAACTGCTGGTAAGAAGGCCACAGAGCAAAGAGGAACATCTATAACAGCTGCTGTTTGAAGGGATGTGATTTCAGCCCCTGTGTGTTCTTCTCAGATGTGGCCAAAGATACATTAAAAAGGCTTTATCATGGCACTGTATGTGCTGAAATCTCAGTGCTGCAGCCACAGTCTGGCAGCCCCCAGCCCTGGAGGGTTCCTAATAAAGGTTGTTCTCCAGAGGATAATGTCCAATGCCATCAGTGTCACCAGTAAAAGGATAAAAGGAGGAGAGATGCTCCTTTTGTAATTGCAGCCATTACCCCATAGCCTGCAGCTCAGAAACCACTGGTACATGACTCACACCCGTTCCCATGAATTTAGTGAGGCACAATTCAGAACAGGGTTAGTTCAAGTGTTGCATCAATAAAAGCTTGGCAATGACCATGTTTTAGGAAAGTTGTTGGTTCCACTCTGAAGTGGAACACCAAGAAAATGAAGGCAGCATATGGGACATCACCTTGAGAAGGAGCTGAGAACAAGGTGAATGAGTAAGGTGTTATCAGTTTTGATCACATTTTGATATTTCTTTCCTTCCTGAAATAGGATGAATGCTCATGGTTGTGTTGAAATGTGAGGATGCTGAAGATGTCAGAGTGCTTTTTAGTCACATGGTGTAGTTTTAGGTAGCCCTGCATGGAGCAGGGATTTGGACTTGATGATCCTTGCGGGTCCCCTCCAACTTGAGATGTTCCAAATCATTGCAATCTTACTAATGATGCCAATGATTAGAATGTACTGAGAGGTTCTCTCCCCTGAGACAGTAAAAATTCTAATGCCTTTGTGTCTTCCTAGTGTCAAGGCTTTTACAGGGTCTGGCCTCTGCAAAATGCCCTGTCAAAGAGCAATCCAGGATAAGTGATGAAACTCGAGGAGAAGGGTTAACACTGCACTGAGAAGCAGTGTATGCGTTTTACAGAAACAGATGGCACATAGAAGTATCTGTCAGGTCATTTTGACCCAGATGAGTGTGATTCCTCACAAAGCAAATAAACTGAAAGTATTACTTGCTTCTTATTGCCTACACTTAATTATATAATTAGAGCTGGTGCCTGGGACCAGCTCTGCGCCAGCCCTGGAGCTCACACTGCAGAAGCAGATGAAGCTTCTTCAGAGAGTTGTGCTGTACAGAGCCCAAAGCTTCCAGGAGAAGAAGTTCAGCCAGAAAACAAGAAAAACATAAGGGGAAGGGAAACAAAAGAATAAATGTTTGGATGCACTGAGGAAAATGGCAGAGATTAAAACAAGTGCTGAAGCTTGATGATATATGATAGAAAATCAAAGAAGCTTTATTGGTTGCCTGTGGTTGCACACTTACAGCAGTGGACAATTTTTTCCTTCTGTGTTGTCCTCCTACAAGTACAAGCACCTATTTCATCCATAAGAGGAATTAAAAGAACAGTCTCTGAAAGTTGAAAGAGCTAAAATAAGCACTTACAGAAAGGAACAATTGCTACCACTTTAAGGATCTGCTGCTTTTTGGTTGGGTTTGTTTGGTTTTTGTTTTTGGTTTGTTTGGGTTTTTTTGGTTATTTTTTTTTTGTTGTTTTGAGCAACTGCTGTGAATTGGAGGACAAAGGGGCATTTTTGATGTTTCTGGAATTCTTTCTTGAAGCAGTGCTTTGAAATACTTGACATGACCCAGACAACACTCATAGCAGAATCTTTGGACATGGATTTTAGGATCTTCAGGGTCCATGAGGATGTCTGGTGTTGCACATGATTACAGGGTCCTGTGTTAATCACTGAGAGCAGGTGCACCGTTACTTATCCTCCATGTGTTGGACTCAGAAATGCTCCAAGTGTCCAAGTACTGAAGGGAAATTCGCACATTTGTAAAAGTCCTGCATGGTTGTGGTTTTTTTTCCTTTGGGACATACCACATATCTGCCAAAAAAAATAAACCTCACAGATTATGCACAGGCAAGACGACTGAGTCCTGGTGGCCTTTGGGATAATCCTATGACAAAATTATTCAGAGAACCTTGACAAACACTGGGAACAAGGTTCTCCTTGCCTCATGGTTAAGCAGATGAGTTCCTGTATTCACATATTGCCCTGAATACAGTGAGTCCAAGGTAGAGTTAACAATTTTAGAGCAAATAGTAAAACCCTGTTTGAATCTAGTGCATGATCACAACACTGGAACAGTTAGAAATTTGATGTGAAACTACTGGGATGACAGCTGAGCCTAAAACTCTTCTGAGTTTCCGGCAAAATCTTGGTTTTGCTGCTCTTCTTTTTTTGTCCTCTGTCCTTCATTGAGACTGTGTGCCTGAAAATGTGGCTTTTTAATGAAGCTGTTGTGACATATGCAAACCTGTTCCATGGTGCAAACTCCACGTAAGAACCTGGATGAGAAAAGGAACTGTGCAGGAACAAATCATGGGCAGCAAAGTAAAGTAAGGTTTAATCTGGCAGCAAATTGGAAAGTTCATGCATTTTGCTCATTAGAACACCTTTAATGCATCGAATGGGATCTCTTATGGAGAATCCTGCTCCTGTACATTAATTATAAGGGCCTTGTGGGAGCTGTAAGTGCAGCTTTGTTCAGTGTTACCTTGGTGCCTGACACCTTGCTGACACCTCCAATCTGTTACCAAGGGTTTGCTGTGGAGCTTTAAAGTACTCCCTGCTCTAAGTGGGGTGTGATGAGAGTTGCAGGGTAAACTAAACTGCTGTAGCAAATAAAAATCTTCACTCCTCCCAAAGCATGCTAACCTCAAAATTTGTTGACTTCACTGACTTTTAGAAATCCCTGAGTCAGACCTTCTGCTGTGAATCACTGTGGCTTTGCATAAAGGGATGAAGTTCCACACACTCCAACAGACTCCAGGTTTAGTGGCTTTAAGGACCACTGGACTTGAACAGAATTATCATATATCACAAATACTATATTTTTAAAATTACTTGAACTGGTTTTAACCTCTACAGTGGGATGAGGTGAATCCTAGTTTCTCTTTCTCTCCAGTGACTACAAATAAAAATGACTGAGGGACTATCTGAAAAAGAGGCATCTGAAACATGAAACACGTAAAATTAAATGAATCCCATCTATTGTATCTGAGTTTTTTATTTCTGTTTAAACATTCTTAATTTGGGAGGCTTGGCAGTTTATTAATCATTCATCATTTGGGAGGCTCAACAAATAGAAACTCCACCCAAATTTGCTCCTTACATAGCGTATAAAAGACTACTGCCACTCTTTCAGGTTTAGAGGAAAACCTTTACTGCATTTAAAAGACATATGTAAACATTGCACAGTGGTTATCTTGTTCTTTATAGACATCTGCCTCTGTAATGACAGATAAATATTTGCAGTTATTTTTATGTTTTAGACTTTTAGCTGACAGAACAATCATTATGGTGTTATTTAGCAGCAAGGACTTCAGCAGTGTATCCTTGAGCAGTGGAAGAGCACTGCAGAGCAGAATATTCACTGAGATTCAGCCATTTTATTTCAATGTATTTTATTTGGATGAATGTAGTCTAATTTTATATGGAGTCCCTTCTAAAGCTCAAAAACTCTACAGATTAAAAGAACCATAATGAACTATGTTCTATTCAAAACGTCTATATGTCTCCCTTGATCTCTGATGTGTACAATTGTAAGTGCCACGGTTCTGATGATAAAATTCCAAGCAATTGATATAAATACAGGACTATTTATACATTTTGATGGTGAATTTTTTAAGGATTATGTTTGATCTCCACAAATGCACAAACTCACATCTCATGAATCCTGAATAAGAGGAAATTCTGAGAGTGGAGATACCAAACTGTTCTTGGGATCAGCTTAGAGTATGAGAGCTGCATGTCTAAAAGTTCTTTTACATTTTATGCTCAAATTGCAGTTTGGAAAGTTTTATTCTCTTTCTAGTTTTATTCTATGCTTTATTCTATGACCTTCCCAAACTCCATTAGCTGCCTGAGCTAAATCTTTGTATTGAATTGTTTTACTTTCCTTGTTTCTGGCAACATTTCCAACTATGAATGAGGAAATAACAGAGTAAAAATCCAGAAATATGTATTTATATATGTAAATATTTAAGAAAACTCACCATAAACAGGGTTTTAGTTGCAAAGAGAAGCACTAACGAACATGAAAATAATAAATTAATAGAGATCTAGAGAGCCTTAAATCTCTTCCCATTTGTGTATGTGTTATAGTGAAGGGTGCATACAGTTCTACCTCATCTCACACCCTTGCAATTCATTGCACCCCTCAGACAGGAATTGTGTCTATCTCCTCTTCTCAACTGTCTGTCTTTTCAGCTCAGTTTCAGATGTTTTCCTACCTGATCTTTTTTTTTTTTTTTTTATTGTGGTTAAAGTTTTCAAAACTATTTTTTCCTGAATTTACAATGTGAGGAGAAAATTGGCCATTTCCTTCCTAAACCTCTGCTCCAATCAGGGCTGATAACAGGAACCTTAATGCGTCTCAAGTCCCCCAAATAAGTTTGGAAATCTGGAGTGATTAACAACCTCGATTAGGGCCATCAATATTGTCTTCCTTTGGCATATTGTTTAAGTCATTAAAACACTTCCCCAGAAACAACTGAACTTGTGAGCTGGCAAGTTTGGGAGGTGATAGAACTGATTTCTAATCAGGATCCTTCTCAATGCCATTTATCATCTTCCTGTCCAAAGAACACTGTTAACTTCCAGCACTCCCTCGTGTAAGTCCTTGTACAAATATTTAAAAAGAAAGTGTAGTCCTAGAAAGATGCAAATATTTCACAGTGACAAGGCCCAACAGTGACACTGCAGAAGAAAAAATATGGACAAAGTGATTAGAGAATGAAGTAATTCTAGAACAATTCTAAAAATTCTAGAACATTTTTTAAAGAATAAATGCTTTTTAATAGATGGCTCTTATATGACCTTCCATTAAACTTTGGAAAAGGCACCATATTTTCTACTTCTTTATCTATAAAATGGAGATTTCACAAATCTTGACAGTTTGGGGAACTAAAAAACCCCAATTTTCACTGACTTTTATCTACTATAAACATGCCAGCATATTCATGCTTCTGTGCAATTGGATCAATAACTAACTTGTCAAAGAACAACGATTACCAGAAGGATGGTTTTGGAGCCAGGTCCTCACACTGGAAGTGATCTCATTGTAGCATGTACCAAACCCCAGCTGTAAAGAGTATTTATTAAACTGAAAATTGTCTATGGCAAGTAAATTGTTATATAATAGTAAATAAATAAAACAATTTTTTAATAGCAGTAGTCATATGTGCAGCTGTCTTAAGATAATTATGCTTTACAAATGTCCTGAACTTAATACTAATTTCAGCATATTTCTTCATGCAGTATTGCAGTATAATATATATCTCATTTTTAAAAAGTTTGTAGGCAAGTTCAAATTGTAAAAGTTATTTTCCTAGAAATTTTGTCCTGTCAAACAAGCAATGAAATTTAAGATGTGACCCAGCTTACCTGATACAGATGCCTACATTTAATCAGTTGAGCTTTGATGGTGCCCAGATACCCACAAAAAGAAGACTGTTATGATGAGAAAGCAGTTTACCTATTTTATCTGATTTTTCTGCCTGTGATATCTCTAGGAATCTGCTGGTTTTTACAATTTCATCCTGCTTTGCACATCAATCTGCCATGGGCTTATGGCCACACAGGTTTTTTCCCTGCCGCAGTACCAATTTGCAAAGTAAAAAAACTTAAATAGAGGCAAACTGAGTTTACTGTAATTATTGGGTGGCAGTGACCTGTAAGTCCTTGGTTAAAAAGCTTGCACAGCATTGCTGCAATTACAGTGTGCTCATAACCTTCTTATAAAGGAAGTCCCATGCAGGAGGCTTTTCCTCAGTGAGTATTTGTTTTTCTGTAGGTAGCAATGGCAAATGAGTGTTTTTGGGAGTGTAAGGAATATTTTATGCATAATTTTTCAGCCTCTGTATTTTTTTTCCACGGGAAATGCCACAAACACATCTCCCTCCAAGAGCTGCTGCCCCTGCGAGCCTTGCCAGCTAACATTAGTCATGGTTAGCAGCACTCGAGTGGTTTGCAGAACACAATTACATTTGGAAAAATAAATCTGCATTTCTAATAATTGTTTATGTGGGATTGAAATGGAACAGCAGAGAAAAGTGTTTGTAAATAGAACAGACTCTGGTGAAAAGAGGCACATTACTCTTCATCCTTTTTCCCCAGGAAAAGGATGAAGCTGTGATAACTTATTTTCTTGCCTGCCAGCCTGTCCTGAGTTGAAATGGTTCATGTTTCCAAGGAGTGAAACGTCTCATGAGGGCAGTGACAGCAGTCAGATGGTGTCTCTTCACAGGAGCTGGGGTTTCATGGTGTCAAAGCCTCACCCATGGCAGGGTTTTGCAAACTCCTGCCACTGACATCTGATCCTGCTTTTTCCAGGGCTCTTGGAGCCTAAGTAGATGCAGAAAAAGACAGAAATACAGGAAAAAAAAAAAAAAAAAAAAAAAAAAAAAAAAAAAAGAGTTATCTTGTATTCTGAATTAGCTGAAACATCACACGTTCCCCTCCAGTGGTGTGCAGGGAGCAGGTCCAGCCCATGGAGCATCTTGGTTCACTTGTCATTTCTGAGGGAAGGAGCATTAAATCTGCCTGGGATGTCGTTGCAGACAACCTGGGTGCACACTGCTTACTTCATGAGTGGACATGGATAAAATTCCTCAGAATTCCTTGATATTAAGGTTCACAGTTTACTTTTGCCCACTAATACTGACTTTTTCTAGGACATGGATAAAAACTGAGGTAGTTTTACCATCTCAAATTGGTGGGCTCATTGAAATGATGGTTGGCACACCCTTAGTGATAAAAATCAAGTCAGGTGGAAGGCTTTGTTTGTTTGTGTGTGTGTTGTTGCTAATAAAAATGATGCAGGAATTCACATTCTCTGTTGAAAAATACTAAATCCACTGAGATATGTCAACATCACATACAATACCAGTGAGTGGAATGCATGTGGTTGAAATTCTTCCTCCAATGATTTCCAGTTCTTGAAGTTAATTAAATGCAGCCTGTAGAATGATTACTAATAATGCAGTGATCACATTCCAGCATCATTTTTCATGAACATGCTGTTCATATTTTCTCCATTTCTATGATAAAGAAAGATGAATAACTCAAAAAATAGGTTTATTGCAATATCTCTTGTCTTTATTAGTTGTCCTAAACATGCTAAATTAGGAGGCTTTTTTATACAGTGGAAATTGTCTTTTCTGAAAACACTTTGCTCCAGCATTTCTTTACTTGACAGCAAGTGATTCTGAGATCTTTACCTGCAGATGTCTCCATGCTTTGTGGAGTTGTAGGATGTGCTCTGTGGCAAAACAAAAAGCCAAGCTGAAACTCGAGCTGAGGGGAAATCTCTGTGTGCCTGCAGCTGTAGCTATAATGGGTGTCTCCTGATTTAGGAATGGCTGTGATTCCAGATATCCTGCCAAGAGCTGATGGATTTCTGTGGGAAAGGAAAGGAAAGGGGAAAGGAAAGGAAAGGAAAGGAAAGGAAAGGAA
>VZTJ01002120.1:391745-435673 GCA_013397795.1 Orthonyx spaldingii | reverse complement strand
AGCTGATGGATTTCTGTGGGAAGGGAAAGGAAAGGAAAGGAAAGGAAAGGAAAGGAAAGGAAAGGAAAGGAAAGGAAAGGAAAGGAAAGGAAAGGAAAGGAAAGGAAAGGGGAAAAGAAAAAGCAAAGGAAGGAAGGAAGTCCATCAAATAGGTATGTTTCTAATTTACTGTGTTCTTTTTTCTAGATTTCTGCAACAACTCGGGAAACATAATTAAATTCTTTATTTTATTAGTTTAATTTCAAATTTAGAAATTGATTGATTTGCTTGTACCCATTTCAGGATGGCTTTGTTTACTTTCTTATTCTCAGCCTTCAGCAACACTTGCCATCAGTGTTTCCCCAAATTTAAAATCTCATCATTCCATTGGAGATCTTCTATAAGCAAAGCTCCATCTGTGTCACAGCACAAAGGGTCTGGTTGATGCTCTTATCTACTGAAAACTGACTTTCTGTCAGCTGCAATATGAGTTGCCTTCTGAAAGCGATGTGAAACAGTCAGACAAACAATGACTCATTTTTTACTGATTTCAGTCCATTTTTCACAGTGACAGTGATTTTCAACCTTTTGCAATCTTAGGACCCTTGAAACAAGATCTGCGTAACTGTGGAACTCTGCTCAGCAATCCAAGGCAGTGACAATAGGTTTGTCACCATTTGTGGGTTATTATTGAGTAACAGAGTGTGCAGGAGATGAGTTCATAACTACTGGTCTTGAAGACATGAATTGAATCCAGGAACACACACTTGTATGAAACTTACAACTGTGGTGCTGTATCTTCTCTGACTTTTAAAGTGCATGTGATGCTTTCTGATCCCATATTTTTCTGAAAATTTTTGCTGTTTATTTAGCTGGAAACGACATCCAAATTTCTTAGATTAAATCAGGGGTTTAGATTTCAGTAAAATTTGCACTCAGTCAGCAGAAGTAATACAACTTGGCTGAAGGTGCACATTAATCTGCCTCAGACTAGAGAGGGTCTCCCACACGGCAGTGTGGAGTGGAGAATTTGGGGACAGAAAACCTTGTATGCCTCTTTTCAGGAGTGCCTTTTAGCAGCTTCTAAGCTGTGTGCTGCAGCAGTGATGCTGTTGCTCTGCAGTTCCCAGAGAAGAAAATATATCAGCATGAAAATGAGCTGGACCAGTTGCTCCCCTGTGGATATGTTCTTCAGCTGAAATAAATCTCTTATTAATGGAGGAAAGCTCTGAATGTTTGCTGGAAGGTGGAGGGCAATGCATTTAGCTGGAATCTTTCGCATTCTGCTGGGAGGGGCAGTACTATTTTGCTTGACAACAGAGCAGCTACCAGAAAAGGAGAGAAAAGACAAGCTCTGAATTAAATGTACTTCTGGAGTGGGTTTAAATTTGTTCCACTGTTAGTAGAGGGAAATTTTAAGAAGGGCCAGATGCCAAATTGGAAAGGAGTGAAAGCTGAGAGTGAGTCTGCTACAAGCTCAGAAAGAACCTATTTAACTCGTACATTATGTTCTCTTGTGTTCAAACCTGTCCTTTGCTGTATTTCTTGAACAGCTGTAGCCAGGGTTCAGTGTTCCAGCAGGCAGGTCTTCTCTTCCTCTCTTTAAATCTTCCAAGTGAGCCACGGAATTAATCTGCCTATCATTTGCATATAAAGAGCCTCACTCAGAGCCAGATAGTTAAAGATGTTTAAGAACCTGAAACTCAGAGAGAACAAAAATACCCTTAAAAACTGGCTCCAGTGGCATTCTAAATTGCAGGTTCTTGTGCATTCCTACTCAGGTCATACTTTGTTATGTGTCTAGATTAAAATTTCAAACATAACATGTTAGTCTGTTAAATTTTAATATGCGTGAAAGAGCAGTTGCATCAGAGAAGAAAAACACACACCAGACCTGGAAAGATTTGAGTTTCTGTGAGTTATGGAGGAGCTGAACTGGAAATTCTGGGGTTATTTGATAGTGTTATTTGCTAGAATTTGTTTATCCATTCTCACCTTACCTGTAAGGAGTTGTGTTAGCTGCTCTAGCTAGAATTAACCCAAGTCATATAATGGTCAGTCATTTTGTTGTTATTGTTCCATTCAGGAAGTCAAAATAATTTGGAACATGTCGTAGTTATAGGCATTATTTAAATAACATGTAAAGACTCCTTGTTGATCCATAAGTATTCCTTTCCTCCCACAAATGCTTATAATCAAAATCTAAACAACGGTGGAGGCCGTCATTGGGAAACCTACCACCATTTCCATGGAGAAAAATGAAATCTTGAGATCCTGCCCATCTCACTTGGATTCCTCACTTGCACATAACTGTGAAGCACTCAATAAAGCAATCTTCTTATGCTGGTGTCTGTGATCCCTGCCAGGTCACTGGAGTGAGACACAGGGCTTGAAAGGCCTCTCATGCCGAGGGTCTGCTCAGAAGTGAAATGGGAGGAATTAGAAATATGTGGAAGAAATCACCTCTAAGCCAAGGATGTGTCTGGCTGTACTCTACAGCTGCTTGGCTCTGGCACCTCGACTCTCCCTCTATTGACTGGATCACAGCTGTACACAGGGGTGAGCCATGCACTGTTCCATTGCTCCAGATGCCTCAATTATTGCATCCTTACGGGCAGCCTTAGTAGCTGGACCAAAATGGACCTTTAGTGCAAAACTGCACATTTTTCTCCATCACTGATGCAAAGGTCTTAGCAACATTCAAAGACCATTACTTAATTCCTATAGATGGCATAAGTAGGTATTGTTCTGATAGTTATTACTTGTAACTGTAAGTAACAACTGTGTTCTAATGAAAAAGGAGATCAAGGAATATTGAAACACGTTCTTCACTTTACAAATTTCAGCAGAGGACTAAAGACCTCTGAGGTGCTGCACAGTTTGTTATATTCCTCTCGTTCCATTATGTCCCAGGAAGAAGAATGTCCTGTATATTTTCTTTCTTTCTATGGAATGACTTACTCTGCTGTGCTTCTCTAACTCCTCTATTCTTTTGGAGATGGGGGAATCAGGGCAGCATATCATATGCAATCTGTGGATGCACCATCCATTTACAGAGCTGTGTAATAACACTTCCTATTATTTTAATCTTCCTTCTGAGGCAGTTCCTAAGCTCTTGCCTGCCCTACAAAGCACTGCTGTAATATTTGCATTGACCTGGTGCTGCTGATTTTGATGACTTGTGAAGTCCATCCCTGATCAAATAGGATGGAGATGTTCATCATGGGTAAGGCTAAGGGATTTTATCTATTAACAAGGGCATATAGTGACAGGACAGTAAGGGAATGGCTTCAAACTGAATGAGAGCAGGTTTAGATTAAATATTAGGAAAAAAATTCTTTACTGTGAGGGTAGTGAGACCCTGGCACAGACTGAACAGAGAATTGTGGCTGCCCCATCCCTGGAAGTGTTCAAATCCAGGCTGGATGGATCTCTGAGCAACCTGGGTTAGTGGAAGATGTTCCTTTCCAAAGCAGAGGGGTTGACGTCGCTGTTGAACCGATAGCGGAGTGAAGGGACACACGAATGGTGAGAGAATGCTGAATGACTCACTTTATTTAATTAATAAGAGATTTTATATACACACGAGAGGGCTATTCGGATTGCCTAACAGTCATCCACCCCCTGGGATTGATTGGCCCAGGTGTTTGACCTCCTGTTTCCAAAGCCACTCTCAGTAACATGGAACTTATCTTATGTTTAGTAAACTTTAGTAGAAGAAGGGAAGAATTCCCGTGGGAAAGAATCTGTGCTGTCACAGATTGGAACAAGATGATTTTTAAGGTCCAATCCAGGCCATTCTGCAATTCCATGTCTCTATGATTCTATGATTTTATTGGGTCTCAATGGACCTTCTCATCCCCCTACATCTGTTATGCCATAACATCTCCCTTGCCATGTGGCTGCATGGAAAACTTGCATTCCATATGCCTTAAGGTGAGAGCAAGAGTCAGCAATAGCTGTGCTCCTGTCATTCTGTGTGGCAACCTACTGAGATTTCCCGTTCTCTTTGTGCCTTGAAAAGAGTTAGAGATTCCCTGGTGGGGGAAAAAAATGTTTGAAAACAAACTTGGAAACCACAACTTTCTGAATTACTGAGCTGAAAAAGAACCTAGAAGATGTGAATAAATGATACAAGAGAAATATTCTTGCTAAAAGAAGCAGGAGAATGCCAACAGCAGCCAGAAGTGAAAGCATTCTGACATTGAAAGAATACCAGGGAATGGGAAGATCCAGGATCCAATTCGAAGTCAGAATACATTAATTAGTTACATGGCTTTTTCTGAGGTTATTTTTTTTCTCCCTCATAACCCCCTAAAACTTATGAAATCTAGAATCTTTAGAGACTGCAAGGTTAAACTTGCAAAAGAATTCATTAATAACCAGCTTGTGTTCCAGTGCAAGGGACAAACATTGCACTGAAGTGTGATGGTAGAAATCAGGGTCATCTTCTGAGTCAGTGAAAAAGCAGCACTGTAACATCTGAGTGGGTGAGATCAGTATCAAGGCCAAGGTGTTTTACCTGACAAATGGTTTATTATTTAATGTGCAGCTCTCCAGGGCCTCAGCAACTGCTTTGCTCTTCATCACAGGGACCATTTTCCTGAGTCTTTCTGCAGATCCTTTTTAACATTTAAAGCCATTTTCTTAAATTCTCCCACCTCCCAGATACTGAGCCCCTAACGTCTGTGTGTTGTGTGCAGGATATGAATAATGTTTTACAATATTGGCTGAAACCAGACTTTACCTGAGCCTTGTTTCTTCTTCCATGGGATTCTCCTTTTGCACTGCTGTTTTTCACTGAGAGTAACTCAGCAAAATATAACCAGAGAGAAATATGTATTCTTTAAAACAGATGGAAAACCCTGGGACAATCTACTTAAGTCTCAAATAGAATCAGCTTAAACTTTTTGCATTTTCACTGCTGTAAAACAAATGTGATGTCACAAAGGAGCTGAAAGGAATATACAGAAGTCAAGGGACAGAATAAACCTGAGCTAACTATTCACTTCTTGTCTTTAACCTGCTATTTTAAGCTTTACAGTTTTATAAGCTAAATCAGGAAAGACAGTGGAGAATGCACAGTAAAGAACAATGCAGTTGTATGACACAGAGATGGGTTAGATAAACCTAACATACCTCTTGCAACTCTAAAATCTATGATTGTAGAAAATAGTGCAACTGAGCACAGTTGGGGTCTATTGATTTCTGTCTCCAGTGACTTCAAATGGTAGGAAAAATTTTCCTTCAGCCCAAACAATTCTCTTCTTTGATATCCTTTTTTCTATTACAAAAATGTAGATTTCTTCATAGGTATGGACTATCTTTTCCAAATCAAATGCTTATTTTTTTAATGTAATTTTTTTTGTTTGTTTTCTTTGTTTTGATATTTTTGATAAACAGGGTACCTGAGGTCTGCAGCACTTGGATGACCAGGTTGTGAAGTGACAGATTGACTGAAATATAATAGATGTACAGCTGGGTTCACAATGATAGGGCAGACAACCAAGCCACTGGTTGGGATCCATGTTCCAACAGAGGGGGAGGAAACCCCAAATTTCTTCTGCATTGCCAAGAGAGAAAAAATTCACCAGAACATCCTATAGTGACCATTGGTAATGGGGCAGTAGGTGAGAAATAGAGGCTGAAGTCATTGTTTGATCCATGTACTTGCAAAAGGGATTAAAAACACCAAAGCACTTGCACTCACAGAGGAAAGAACAGGGTATTCAGAAGGAACCAAAGCAGATGGGTTGGAGGAAATGCATAAAATAAGGAATAGGTGAAGAGTTTGCACAAAACACAGGACAAAGCAGCTGTGTTTGCTGACTGATATCTGTGGGGTCAGACACTACGCAGGAAAATTATTCAAGTCAAATGAAAGTCAAATAAGAGACACACAGACCTAGATTCAACTAATTAAATGACTAACACTTGGATGACTACATATTTTCCAACAGAAGATGTCCTGAAGTAGACAGAATAATTTGGAGGAATCATGAATTAAGGTTGTACATTTGGGAAATTTTTGGTGAGCTGAAAATTCTGGAGGTAGCTGTGTACGTACTGGTTGTCTAAATTTACGTTAGATGAATCACAGTGCCTGGTTTTATCTGCCCTCTATACAGGACTTTTGACAAAAAAAATTGGTTTGTAGCTCACATGGGTACATAATAATCAAAAGAGTAGTGCAGGCTCTCTGTTGCGAGAGGAGAGGAGAGGAGAGGAGAGGAGAGGAGAGGAATTCATTCACAGTAAAATGAAAATCTCAATAGAAAACTCAGCAACACACAAAAATATTTGACATCTGCCTATAAATGCAGAACAGATGTTATATATTAGTAGAGGAATGCTTAAGTAATAATTAAGGTTTCTCCCTGAAGAATGTTCAGTTTCTCCTGAAAAAATTAATTGTGAAGACACTAAAAAAGCTGCAGCTGATTGCAGAAATACCTGGAAATTTTTCTATTATTCTCCTGTGCTATTTTGGATCACTACTAAACAACCTGCAAACAGGATGGCTGTGCTGACATTGGAATTCAGCTTTAAAATAAGTAGGCATTCAGGTAGTCTAATATTCTGATGAGAATAATTTGCCTACCTTCACCAAGAAACCCAAGACTTTAGGCTGAAAATGTTCACTAGCACAGCAAACAGCAGAAAACATCAAGGAAATATATATTTGCTCCCAAGTTACTATGTAGAATCCAAGAGCTGTGGCAGTGACAAGTGTTGATGTGGGGACCAAGACATGGACAATGGTGTAGGTCTATTTCCTTAGTCCAATTCATCAATGAATTCCCTGAGAAGAAATCAGTATTTGAACTGGCCCATACAATCAACCAGCAGGTCTAGGCTGCAGGTATCCTAATCACTACAGAATTTTATTCTGGCAGAGTGATTTTTAAAATTGTATTTATTTTTCCTGTCATTAGATCTGGCAGGATGAAGGTAGCAGGAGGCACCATATTTTGTTCTATGCTCTGTTTCAATAATTCTGTGAAATTTATTTTCTCAGCAGACAGGAGCTTTTATGTTCATCAGACTATGATTTTGTTTTGTTGCTTTCCAGTCTTTGCTGTAGTTAAAATTAAACTGAGCAAGGCCAGAGGAGGCCGCTAAGATGCTCAGAGGGCTGGAGAACATTTCCCATGCAGACAGGCTGAGAGAGCTGGGGTTGTTTAGCCTGGGGAAGAGAAGGCTCTGGGGAGACCTTATTGTGTCTTTTCAGTATCTGAAGAGAGCCTATAAGAAAGATGGAGACAAAGATTTTAACAGGGCCTGTGGGTACTGGTTTCAAACTAAAAAAGGGTTGATTTAGATTAGAGAAGAAAAATTTTTTTACAGCAAAGGTGGTAAAACACTGACACAGGTTGCCCAGGGAGGTTGTGGATGCCCCATCGCTGCAGACACTCAAGATCAGGTTGGACAGGGCTCTGAGCAACCTGATCTAGTTGAACATGTCCCTATTCTTTGCAGGGATGTTGGACTAGATGACCATTAAAGATCCCTTCTAATCCAAACTACTGTATGATTCTAAGAGTCTATGTTTCTGTGATTCTGTGTTCTATGATTCTATCTTCTATGTTCTATGATTCTGTGATTGTGTGATTCTGTGATTGTTTCTGTGATTCTATTTTTTTATGATTCCATGATTCTGTGGTTCTATGACTGATTCCATGTTTCTATGATTCTATTCTCTGGCACCATGGCCAGCTGTCCTGCAACAGCTTTTCTCTGAGCTACTAAACTTCTCAATCTCCAAGGAGGATGGCCACATACAAACCTGTTTCTGAGAGCAGTTTCTTGCTCATATGAATTCTCAGCCATGCCCAGGGTTTGTTTGGGTCAGTGCTCACTGAGGAGAGGCAAATCCAGTATGTTGGAAGTCAGTCTGACCTGCAGAATGGGCACAGTCCTCAGTGGAGGTCTTCTGCAAGTGCCACCAGCTCCTTGGAGAGGTGCATTTGCCATGGGACAGGGCTGGGTCAAGATGTGCAGAAGTACAACTGAGCTCATCAGGCAAGACAGATGAAGGATGAGGGCAGCTAATTCCTGCTGAGCTTTCAACCAGGCTGGGAACCTGCTTTCGTGGGAGCTGGAAGGATACAGTGAACTGTGGAACACACAGTAGTCATTATTTCTGCTGCTGGTGGAGTCTGATTTAGGGTAAAATTCCAAGCTAATTGGATCAGCCTCTTAAAGTCACTAATAAGGGAAACACATTGCCCAGCCTCTTATTGGATTATTTATTAGGCACAATGAGTGTCATGCAACAAGTACATTCCCTTTTTTATCATAAAACAGGCAGTGAGGACTCCCTTTTTTTAATCTTCAGGGAACTTTTTCAATGCCAGCTTTGTAAACTTTGTTCAGAGCCAAAAGTATTTTAATATAGCAATGGCAAAGAAACACTTTTCAAAGAGAAATCCCCTGCAATACAGTGCCATTGTTGTGCTACATTTTCTTTTGAAGTGCCAGCAAGAAACAATTAAGGAGCAGCACTTGTAATGTATAATTGATGGTTTGCAGGTATCTAAAAACTTAGAGCAATTAGGCCCAGGGTGCAACATTACTTA
Organism: Orthonyx spaldingii; assembly: GCA_013397795.1. Classification (NCBI taxonomy): domain Eukaryota; kingdom Metazoa; phylum Chordata; class Aves; order Passeriformes; family Orthonychidae; genus Orthonyx; species Orthonyx spaldingii. The sequence goes on along the minus strand of VZTJ01002120.1, from coordinate 427,115 downwards.
TTCATCACCATCTGGAACTTATAACTTTGTAAGCCCTGCTATAGTTTATGTTTGTCTGGCAGAAATGGCAAGTTTAGTGTTTAAGTGCTGCATTATGCTGCAGAAGGTAAATATTTAATGGTGTCCCGACATAATGCAGCTGACTGGGATAACAGGAACATGTTCTGTGCTCTGAACACAACAGCATGTGGATATTGCAGAATATAAGGAATAGAATGCCCTCTTGAGAGAGAGGACAGAGAATACTTCCAAAAATTAAATCCAGAGCATTTCTATTGCATCAATAGAAGGATGTGTCATTGATCCTTGGGTCACAGCATGCATTATGTGGTAACACCTGGGATTCAACTTTAGATGTGATTCAGATGGATGAAAGAGTATCACACTATATTTTTTGATGGTAGAGTAGAAGTAGACTAAAGGTGGATAGGAAGTCTTCGAGAAAATGTTGTCTTTTTTAAAAAAAGGAAGTCATTTTATCAAGCATCAAACCTGTCCTAGCTGCTGTGTGGACAAATTTCGTACTGGAAAACAAAACAAAATCAAATCAAATCTTAACCAAAACCACAAACAACACAAAGGAAAACAAAAGCAAAGCACAAATCCAGAAAATTTAATTTTATAAGTCTCAAAAGTTTTTTAAAGGATGTAGTCCCTCCTTGGGAAGAGAATTAATTTTTCTTCATTGTGCTAGCCACCCTTAAAACCAAAGAGCAAAAACTGGGTGAAACATTCTGCCTGGATCTATTCCAAAATCCTCAAGATCTTGAGTTCAAAATAATGTTCAAGAGATTGGCTTGTTTTGTTACTAGAAAAAATTCTTACAGCATAGAAATGCTTATGGTTCTGGAGGATCAGATTCTACTCTGCTCTGGTCTGGCAACCAACCCTGGATCAGCTGAGCTGACTGGCAGTGGATTGATCTGCTCCACCTCCAACCAGCTTAGAGAAAGGAAACATGTAGTTAACTACTGCCTTTTAAAGAGGTAAGATTGGTGAGATTAATTGATTTTTCTGCACTGTTACCTGTCTCACAGATCCTGACGAGTACAGCCAAACAGCTTAAAGTATTTGGTAGATGAAAATGTCCTGCCTTAGTGGCTGCTCTACGTTCATTCAGTGCCCAATGGTGCAAAGCATCTGTAGGGGTAAGATAAAGGCCCAGTTTTAATTGTTCATGTCAAACAAGTGCATGTAGGACACAATTGCAAAGATGGCATTGAGCAGCAGATTGCATTGGCTCAGTGTGCTTCAGGGAGGTGCTGTGTTGTTCTGGCCCTCCCAGGCCGACAGGTACGACAGTGACCATCCTGGATTAGCACTGTCTTATCTACACTATCAAACTGAATGAAACCCATGGTTGCTTTCCTCTCTTCATTTATTGTCTCTGATTGACTTAGTTACCATCTTGCATGCACTCCTGTTCATCCATTGGATTGATTTACTTGATTTGTTTCAAATGCCCTCATATAAATTAGCTGTGCAAACAAACTGGACTTTCTTCTGCAACTAAGTTAATACCTCAGCAATTTCATCCATTCAAATAATTCTGGCTCTTGAGTCAGTCTATACAGGAACATAATTGTGGAATCATAGAATGGTGTGTGTTGGAAGGAACCTTAAAGATAATCTTGTTCCAAACCCACTGCCATGGAGAGCGATGCCATTTACCACACCAGGTTGCTCAAAGCCCCATCCAACCTGGCCTTGAACACTTCCAGGGATGGGGCAGCCACAACCTCTCTGGGCAAACTGTGCCGGTGTTTCACCATCCTCTGAGTAAAGAATTTATTCCTAACATCTAATCTAAACCTGCCCATTTTAAGTTTTAAATTATTGTCCCTTGAACAGAACATGTTATCGCCAGTGTGAGTTCCAAAATGTTTTCTGTTTTGCAAATAGCTCCAGTTCCTGGAATCCAGTGATGACAAAAATGCTTTCGTTTTCATGGTTACAGAGAAAAACCAAAAGATCTGACCTATAAATTCTCACAACCTGACAGTGAATAAAAGCAGTGCTTTTACTTGGATTGTTATTCCTATAATCTCCTAATTTATTGGAGAGCTTAGCACATGATGTGTAACTGTTTGAGGATAATAATAATTAGACTCTTCCCTATTCAACATTTTATCTAACAGTATTACAACCCTAGCTGAAGCCCTGAGCAAAGAGAAACTTTGGTTTCTCATGTTCTGCTGTAGAAGAGATTAAAAGTGTGCATTATTAGTATAACAGCACAGATTGTTATTCTCTCTGAAGTGCCTTAAGCACCATTTATTAACACCACTAAAAAATTTAACAGCACTTTTAAAAATTTGCAGGAAAGGAAAATCAGTTTTCTTTCAAGTGCAGTTTTCACCTAGTAGATAGTCCTGTTCAGGTAGAACTGATCTGTATTGGTGCTTTTCAAACATCTTGTGTACAATGGCTGAGCACTGAAACACACATCACATGAAGCTGGAGAGCAGCAGTGTTTATCACAGCAGGCTCAGGGGTTGATTAAGGTCTCTCAAGCCCTAAGACCTAGGTAGCAGCTGCCAAGGTCTCTATTATAATTCTTTTTTTTTTTTTCTTCCCTTTTTTTTAGGCTGTGACACAATGTTTGTGCAGGAGGATTCACTGTCATGAATCAGATGCAGTGCTGCACTGCACTGATGTCCAGACTGAGTCTTCTGAGAGAGTGAAACAGTCTGATATGGACTGACATCAGCACCATCCCAGTAAAAAAAAACACCTTTGTGGAGGAGGAAAAGCACAACCCACTACTTCACTCCAAACACAGTGGCTCCCTCTCCATTCTTGAGGAGCCAAAGGCATTCCATTGTAGTCCTTCCCAACCTTACCCATTCTGTGATTCTGTGATCTACTTTGGAGGCAAGCATCCTTCAGGGAAGAGAAAATGGAGCTTTTCTTCCATTTTTCAGTCCAGTTGGGAAAAAGCAGGGTTGTGAAGTACAGCAGAGCCCTGTGTCCCTGGCATCCAACACTATATCCCAGCTGTGCTGGATAGGATACTGCAGGTGTGCTTGAATCCAGTGGGATCATTGCTCTTCAGGGGAAGTCCAACACTTCCTAGGGCTTCAGAAATCAAGGGATGAGAATGTACAACCAGATTGCCACAGGGGATTCATCCTTCTCCTGCTTTCACTCAGGATTCCCATAGGATCAGGCGGATCTGAGGGGAAGATGCATATTTCTGATGACTTCCCACCTCTTGTGGAAATCTGCAGGAAAAATCTCCCTGAGAACTACACAGCACATTGATTACCAGCCTAGACATTACAGAGATGAGTAAGCGGCTCTGTGTTCCTGTTTTCCCATGTGGCTTCATGCCAGCTGGGATGGATCAGAGATTTGACACTGGGAACTGCAGCATGGGAAGCTGACCATAAACAAAAGAAACTGTGAGGCAGTTGCAGCTGCCAGGGAGGGCTGCAACAGGACTTCATTTACATTCCATTTCAAGAAAGGTCAAAAGTACGGTAACCAAAAACTTTTAATGTAGTCATAGAGGAGGCAGGCTGGAGTCTCTCATATATTGGAATAGCCTTTGCCATAGATGAGGGGAGGTAAAAGATAAAAAAGGAATCTGTAAACATCTTCCAAGCTTATGTTATTTATGAAGAATTTGAATGGGAACATTCAAATTTGACTGGTTTTGTCCATGATGAGTATTTGTCTATGTCACAGACAAATGTAGGAATAATTCCCAGCCTATCCATGAGCTAAATTTTGGCAGGGATGTAAGCTGACAAAGTGGTGTGTGCTTATACCAGAGACCTGCACCCCTTCCAAAAGGCAGCAACAGCCTCAGTGGATCACAATAAATGTAGCAAAAATTCTGCTTGAGAACAGCAAGCAGAAGTACTCTAAAGCAACTTAGCAGGGACTTTTGATCTTTTTTATTGGCAAACAATGACATTTACTGTCAAGAGCTGCAGAGGTCATCAGCTATCCATCTCCTCCTTTGGGTGTCCCCCAGCTATTTTTGATTGGATTCCCTTTCATCAGGAAGCTATGCTGTCCTCTAAAGTTTAGCTATTGCATCACCTTTCCTTGTGCAGCCTTCGTTACACAACTGTTTTCCCAGCCTAGATTTATTTGTGAAGGTCACAGAGGACTGGCTGTGATAAGAGCCCAGAAGCCTTCACTTTGCTTCTGAATTGTTCTTGTTAATTCAGTGCTGATTGAAGATTGATACAGCCCTGGAGATCAAAGTTTCCTATTCCCCATGACAGCTCAAGCTTCTCCTCAGGGCACTTTTGGCTTGACCCAGAGGTAGCGCAGGTTCCGAATCCATTAAGTCCTCCACCCTTTTCAGATGAATCTCATTGCTGTAAGTTTTGGTAATGGTTTTGTGCTGTGAACGTCTGTTCTCCTGAAATTAAACTGTCATCTAACTCCTTCTGGTCATTTGGCTGAACTCAAATCACAACTGAGAGTGCTCTGGAAGCCAGTTCTATTATTTTTCATAATCATTCAGTTGCTGAGCTACCCTTTGAATCTTCAGGCACAGTCACTGTCAAATTTAACACCTGTGAGAAATGTGGCATCACCTTTCAGTTCATCTCTGTGCAAATAATATCACTTGTTAAAAGCTACTCAGAACCTGAGATACTCAAAATCTATATACAGGAATTTAGATGAATAAGACATTTGAAGCAGAAAGACCAGGCCACCTCAGATAAATTGCTTTTTCACGTGTACAGATCAAGCACAGCAATAGAGCAACAACATGGCCACGGAAAGTTTGGTGGGTCAGTTTACCACACAAACAGAAACATCATTTCCCCTTGAGGACTTCTCATTATGGAAGTTGTTGGGCTTTTTTGGTTATTAAAATGCATTTATTTTATGTATATGCAGATAGACACACAAGTACACAATTTAATAAGAAAATACTCATCTGTTATAGACTTAGGCACACCATAAAATTTTGTGAATTTAAGCCCTTCTTCTACATTTGCATAGGTGACCAAAAGTTGTTTGTGTAGTGTTCGTGTGCTTTCATTTTGAAAGAATAATGCCATTTTTTTTATTAGTCCCAGATCTATATTTTTTAAAAAAATATATATTTATTCATAGAGTGATTTGTCATTTTACAATTTGAAGTGAATTTCTTCCAGTTTTTTTATGATGCTCCAAATCCTGTAAAGCACTTTTGTGTCTCTGGTTTTCAATTGGTTTTGGACATTGGAAAATGTGACATGTCCTTGATTTTGCTGGAATCCAGGAACTGCAGGGCTACTTGACACTTGTGAAAGCAATGCTATGGAAAATAGCTCTCCACACTTCTCCACACAGACAGGGGACCATCATCCTAGCGTGGCTGTGAGGAACACAAGCACTATTTGTAGGGTTTGCGGTGTGTGCACATTTGATGAATTGTCATCTTCACAGAACCATGGAATCACAGGTTGGAAGGGACCTTGAAGATCATCTTGTTCCAAATCCCTGCCATGGGCAGGGACACCTTCCACTAGGCCAGATCATTCAAAGTCCCATCCAACCTGGCCTTGACCACTTCCAGGGACGGAGCCCCCACAGCTTCTCTGGGCAACCAGTACCAAGGCCTCACCACCCTCACAGTAATAGATTTGTTCCTTAATATCCAGTCTAAATTTCTTCCATCTGAAGCCATTGCCTCTTGTCCTGTCAATCCAGGCTCTTGTAAATAGTCCTTCTCCATCTTTCTTGCAGGCTTCTTCAGGTACTGGAAGGCCACCATTAGGTCACCTGAAGCTTCTCTTCTCCAGGCTGAACAATCCCAATTCTCCCAGCTTTCCCTCCCAGTAGAGCTGCTCCATCCCTCTGATCTTCTTGGTGGCCTCCTCTGGACTCACTCCAAGAGGTCCATGTCCTCCCTGTGCTGGGAGCCCCAGGGTTGGTTGCAGAATTCAAGGTGGGGTCTCACAAGCCGTGGATGACACATGAACAGCACAAATGACGACAAGAGGCTGAAGGTTGAATCTGAGGACAGAAATGGGAGCTCACCAGGACCTTGCTACTGATACAATGGAGGAACAGGGCCAGATGAGTTACACAAATGTTCCCTCAGGGACCTCCCTCACTTTCTGATTTACACGTAACAGTGATACAATTATCTGATAAACATCTGATGATTAAGAATATTAATACTTTACTTATTTTTGGATCCAACCTTGTGGCAACTTTTCTGTCCTTCAAAGAAAGTTGCTGAATTTTCCTATGACCAGAATGGACACTCTGTCCTCACATTAAAAAAAAAAAAATAATGTTCCTGTCAGCCAGCTCTGATTCTTGAGATCTCAGTTATGGAAATTTACAACCAAGAAAAAAGATGTATTTTATATTTGTACAGTCGTAGCAAAAGCACCTATTTTTCTTTTTTCCTAAGTTGTCGTGAGCCTGCTTATGCAGCTGTGAAGAAAGAGACTATGCCTGTCACTTTTGCTCTTAAATCTTAGAACAGAAATAAGCAAGAAATCATTGGGCTGAGGCTGGAGTGGTGCAGGAGGTACAGCACCTTATAACCCTCCCAACAGAGGACCAAACCCAGGGCAGAGCAGCCAGAAATAAACCCAGTGCACATTATTGCTCTTGTTCCCAATTTGTCTTTTCCATCACTAACACAGCATTTCTCTTCATTTTCTGTGGTTTTAGATTCAACTCTGCAACACAACTTTATAATGAAGGCTGTGAGGAGATCCCAGCAGAATAAACTTCTGCAAGAGCATCCTTAATCGTAAGAATGTGCTTGTGCCTATCCCTGTTCAGCAGTGTGAGGTGTCTGCTCATGTTCAGCTGTCTTGAGGCCTTATTAACAAATGTACAGACTTACATGGAGGCTGCCTTTTTAAAGAAGGTGCATGCACTTGGATTTCTGCAATCCTGTTCAATCTACTGACTGAGCTTTGTGTGTGATGAGGAGTAAAAGGCTTTCTAGTCATTCCCTGACTCAGTTAGCATTGCTTCAGCTTTCACTTGTATGTGGTTTTATCACTGTTCCAAGTTCATGGTTTTTCCTGACTTCTGCTTTTTGATTTCTTTTCTGGAAATACTGTATAATTCTTAAAAAAAAAAAAAAAAAAGAAGAAAATTGGAAAGTGTCCTGACATCCTGATATTTGCCTACTGATTATAGAGACATGGTTTCTGTTAAGGAGGAATATTAAGGTATTTACATTCAAAGTTGAAACATAAAAATAGGTTGGAACTGTCCAGGAACAACACTTAATTTCCTGCCCACACAGCATTTTCCTCTTTTCTCTAGCTATGAAGACACTACAGGGAGAAGTTCTGCACAAGGACTAGAAACTGTCATTGTGTTTTTCAGTCTATTTGCAGTGTCAGCTGGGAGTGCTGAAAGGTAAATTTTACTTTTTATGGTTAACTGGTGCCCAAGCAGCCTGGGACAGCACAGCTGTCTATTAGAGGTGTATTTGTATCCTTGTGTACATCTAGCTATGAACATTAGCAGTCTGACACCTCCTTTGTTACAAACCTAATGCTATTTCACACTTAGTAGGATCTGAAAATTGAAATGAGAAGAGTTAAATAAATAGTTTACTGTTGGGCTCTGCTCAGTGGCAGGTGGACATCCAGGCACTTAGTGGCAGGTAGAGAGCCAGACCTGCAGCTGACAGGGCTCCAGATCCTGCCAACAGAGGTGCCTCCTTCACCTGACAGCTTTCTCAGGCAATGAAAATTGTTTTTTTACCCAGACCACAACCAATTTCCCTCTCTCCAGAAATCATAAGTGGCTCCTGTATCAGGAGGCCATAGGTGGGTGGAGATGCCTCACCAGTTCTGTATCTGAATCATACTAAACATTTCTGAAAATTGGAAGCATGGCAATTCCAAAGACAAGCCTGGAGAAGCATCATGTTCTTTTCTGACTGCTTTTCTCAGCTTCCTTTATTGAATATAGGCTGTTGTAACAGATGCAGGCATTCCAACTGGCATTTAATTTATCCTCTGAATTAAAATAGGATGATAGAGTTTAGTTCCAGTTAAAAAATTGCCAGCACTCTGTCACTAAGCCTTACTTCTATCAACGTCACATTAGGATTCAGCTGTTTACAATTAGCTGAGCTTCCCATGCACACTGCCTCAATAAATAGTTTAATAGCAATGAAAAGACCATGTGGCAAGAAGGGTCTGCCCTTCTTGGGGAAGAATAATTAATTATGTAGAGAAATCAAGCTGCAAACAGTTTACTTGAAGATTATATTTCTCCTGATTTTAAGTAATGAGCTGTAAAATCTAATCAATGTGCCTCCAAGGGAGCAGTACCCTTGGGCTAGAGCTGACACCACTTGATCCATCTACCTGGGAGATTTCTGGCTGATATGGCATTGGCTTTGCTTAATTAGAGATGTTACAGCTATAGAGAGTCTATATAATTCTTAAAAAATACAGAAATAAAGACCTTGCAATAAAGACATGTCAATCATGAAAAGGAGAAAGAAGCAGATATGAAATTAAATGGTTTACGTTGCAATTTCGCAATCTGTTTCTGGCTTAATATTTTGCTGCATTAAAAGCAAACCAACAGAAACAACACAGGAAAAAACCCAACCCAACACCAGAAACTCATGCAAACAACAAAAATGCACATCCCAAAGTTAATAGAAAGTTTGTAGAATTTAGAGGGAAAAATGTAGTGTTCAGTGAACTGGTATGTGGGCAACTACAGAGTGCTGTTTGTGAAATGTTAAAAAAAGCATTCAATATCTGAAATTATTGGAGCTTTTTTGTTTGTCAGAAGTTGTGATTGTATGTAGTATGAAGAGGATAAAACTAATATTCATCTGGGATTCTTAGGCAAAAGAGATATCAAAAAAGCAACAAAGATAAGGAGCTCCATGTGAACCGTGATATAATATAGTTGGTGTTGGGACAGGTGAAGTCCTGGGAATCCACATGATGGCAATGAGGCAAGAAGGACAAAAGATATTTTCATATTTTAATCGATAGGAATCTGTCTATTACAGTAATGACGGTTATATATTCATTAAATTAATTGTCCTGTGGTTTCCTAAGGGGATTCTCACAGGACAGTGCATGGTCCATATCAAACTCTCAAGCACTCAGACTCAAAAAAGAAATGAGGCAATGATTGATGTATGAGTTGGGGATCAAAATTTGGCTTAGTCACTAAAATGGAGAATATCTAAATTGAAGTACATGACATTTTCTCTGCATTTCACACCTGTGTTTCAAACTGCTGTCCAAAGAAAGCTTATTTATTGGTCAGGAAATTCTGTTTGTCAGGAGCAAGCCCAGTGGTGGCTGAGAAGACAGAAAAAGAATGTGCCAAAGGAATATCTATTCTTTGGTGCTGCAAGGAGTTGTAAAGGAGTTAATGGAGGGAAATGAAATGAGGAAGTCCAAGGGAAAAATCACAAGCTATTGCTCTCTCCATGAATATTAAATATGCACAATGAAGACAGATTGCTCATAGCAGAGATCTGGTACCAGGATATTTCCATATAATAAATCCAAATGAAAACAGGTAACTCAAAGCTGCAGTTTCATAATAAAATTTCTCTTTGCTTATTCTTCCTCCTCCCCCAAGAACACTTTTATTTTTCATACTGCCAATCTGAAAGACATACAAAGATCAGGTTTCCAGAAAAACTCTCCTCGCTTTGCAGGGATCCTTAATAAACTGAAAATAATGACATTTGTGGCAGCACAAATGCACGAAGGGTAGAGCACATATTAACTGAGGGAGGTTCACAGAGCAGCAGTTTTTGCTGAAGCTGGACATTTTTGTATGCTTTTATCCCTTATAACTGCCTGTTTTCCCAGGAGACATCTTATCAGGCAAACATTGTTCTGGCATCCCAGAACATGACAGACTGTCATTAGATAAAGGAGAAGGTTAATAAAATAGAAATGCAGGTTACAAGCAATGTTTTAGCCAGAGGCATCCCATGGGTTGTGGGGAAGCAAACAGCAGACTAGTCAAATGCAGCAAATTACAGTCAGCAGAAGAGTGCCAAGTATCCAGCTCCTATTCTATAATTTGCACATGCCAGCAGAATCTCAAATAATTCTTTTTGTTAAGATATTTGGACTGAGTTTCCTTTGGTCTGCATATTCCCCTTTCAATATCCTGATAGTCTGGGAGCACAGTGCATTAGGAATGGCTCCCTCAGAAGTTATTATGGGAGGACAGAACAAGCAGGGAGGGCTTTTTTCCTATTTCTTTTGTTTCCTTTCTTAAAGCATTTCTGAAAATGCCTGGTAGGGCCTGTGGATGTCAAGTGGAATCAGAGGACAGACTGGGGCAGAGCAGGATTGCTTCTCTGGCTCATGTCTGATTGAAGAGTTTTCTATTTTATTAGGTTGAAAAGTGATGCTGGCAACTGCAAAAAATACTGCAAAGGAAATACCTTTTTCTGCTAAACAGTGATGAGACATACACAAGTTACCATTGACCCCAGGATTTTTTGTAAGATGAAAATTAAACATTTTGAATCAATATGATGAGGAAAGGACGCTGCTTAATTAGTGGGTTGGAAGGTAAGATTCACCTTTTTTTTTTTTTCTTCTTAGAGATAATGGAGAAAGATTAGGATGGGGACAGAGAAATAATTCCAGCTGTCATCTGTGTGACCTGAGCAATGCACTGTGTTTTCTGGCCTTTATAGAAACATCAAGCCCTCAAATTATACTTGAAGAAGAAAGTAGCCATTGCTTAAGAGTTCATAAGACTATTTGGTCTTGTTTTGAGAAAGAAAGAGAGGAGTTAATGTCATGAGCATTTACAGCTGAGGTTTCCTAGGGGAAAACAAGGGAAGTTTATTGCAGAGGTGGAGGAAGATACTGGAGTGGCTCATATTTGTGTTTAGTGTCAAAGCTGATTTGCACTAACTCAGGATTTGGCCTTACATCTCCACCCTGGCACATTTAACTCTTCTGAAGGAGATTTTGTGTTTCTCTGCCTTGGCTGTTGAATTTGTGGATGTGATTTCAAAAGAGGTAATACAGCTTAGCTTTGTCCCCTTCAAACTCCCTGACTAAACCTGCCTGGAGGTTTCTAAAAGCAGAGTTAGCTCCACCTGGACTATTCCTGAAGGTTCTGTTTTGCTTCTGAGGTGCACAGGTCAGAAGAAAAGGTGGAAAGCAGCCAGAGGAGATGCTGGAAAGAACTGCTCTACATACAAAGCATACCTTTATTTCTTACAATAAAGACTACAGGTGTGATTCTAGTGCATGATTGGTAAGGGAAGACAGGAGGTGAATGGTTACAAGGAGGAGAGAAACTGAAATGACAAGGACACAAGGTTTTAAAAAATTGCTGTTGTGTCTGTCAGAACATTTTCTGGTCTCCCCAAGATGGCAAAAATCCTTCTGCTGCCACTGTCACCTAATTTTTATATAAATATTCCGTACAGAAAAACAGGCAACACTTCTCTCTCAGGAGACTGATCCTGAAGATTTTCCACGAAAATTAATAGATTATATGCATGTTTAAACTCATCCTTTCTCAAATTTTACACCTGTATTCATGGTCATTGTGCCTTAGTTAAACTTGGAGCACTTGGTGTCTAAACTTTTCAAATGCATGGACTTCTCCCTCCTACTTTTTTACTATAATTAATTATTTTGACCAACACAAACCATTCTATGATTCTAAAAGACAGAAAACCAGACACTCCTTCTAAGTCTACCTTTTATGAAAGTATCAAGCTTCTCTGCAAATGAAAGTTTTCATGGCAATCTCTTCAGCAGAGTGTTCAGGGAAGCATTAGCCTTCTGGGTATACTTACAGCTCTTGATTAAACCCCTTTATCTCAAAAATGGAATCAAGTAAAGCTTAAGTGTTTCTCTTAATCAGCACTTCAGCACATTCTGGAAGGTGTGTAAAGACTTTGTTGTCTTGCCATAGTTTACCTTATTCCCCCTATTATTTCTTGTCATTGATTCTTTTCAGAAGAAAGAAAAAATCCTCTGTATTTTGTTGCTGTAAAATCATTTTGATCAGATATGCTGGCAGGAACTGGATATAAACAATGAGATATATAGAATCTTTCACAAAGGCAGCAAGGATCCATCTATATGGGATTTTCTGCTCTCAGTGGAAGTGCTAATTGACATTTCCTTGCTGCTGCAGCATTATCAGCACTCTGCAAGAAGAGGAGAATTTCTGTCCTGCAGATTTGCTGCAGAGAGCAGCTTTGCTGTGGGATGAGGATGCTGCCGAGTCATTTTTGCTTTATTTTTCTTTTATCATGGACTGTTTATTAGACATGGAATAGCTCCTGGACAAGGCAAGCATTTCCTTCTAATACAAGCCCAGTGCTTTCATTAGAGACTTACAGAACCTCCTGTGATGTGTGTGCAGAGGAACAGGTTACTGGGTGGGGAACCTGTAGTTCAGCACCTGCCCCACAGTCACTGGACTTTCAGAAACCCAGTGTAGAGGTGAAGGAACTTAATCTGCACTCCTAATTCTACCTGGTTCCTAGTTTGAAGTAAAAGAAGTCACAGGAATAGCTATCACAGTGGAGGTTCATGTCATTTTTATCTGCCTGCATCTCAGGTGTGAATCTTAAATTGAAGCAGCTCTTCCTTAAACAAAAACAATAAACTAACTTTGAATCAAATGCATCACAGAATTAAAAAACCCACCCATAAAATAACCACTGAAAGCTACAGATGTGTGAGCTTGGCCACTCTGGGAGAAACACAAGCTTTTCTATTAGCTAATTTCAAAGGAGTCAAGTGGTGATTTGATCACCGTCTCTTGTTCCTACAAATGCAGAATATTTCTCATGGCTGTAGATAAATCATTACAATGGAAGAATACTGAAGAGGATGCAACACCTAGAACTAAAGCTAGACAAATAGAAATCATATAATTTACTCCCTTTAAGGAGAAAAGCCCAGAGCATTCTTTATGACTGAAAATCTTTCACAAACCAAAAGCTTTGAAAGACTGAATTAGTCTTTAGTCTCCACCAAATCATAGAGTTACAGAATGGTTTGGGTTGGAAAGGAGCTTAAAGATCATTTAGTTCCAAACCTCCTGACAGGGGCAAGGACATCTTCCACTAGATTAGGTTGCTCAAATATATTACTTTGTGCAGAAAAGATAATCAGACCCTAAGGTCCTGTATCCAATGCTGTATGGGAAGTCAGAGATCACAACTGTGATTATTATTTTTGTCTTTCTCTCCCTTTGGCATATGTTTTCGTGAAATTGCTTTATGAACAAGGTTTAGAAATATGTTATATTCTTAGTAACTGTTTCTGCATAATTCCTCAAATACTGAATGACTTTCACTTGGAGTTTAAGCCCCTTGACTTAAGGACATGGTTTGCTGAGCAGATGTATTTGCCCAGCATGAAACAGATGTCCTTTAAAGACATTTTATTTTAACATGAATGCAATAATTTAAAAACTTGATGCCAGATTTAAGTTTTTAGCCATTTTCCATCTGTATCTTGCACCAGTATCTTCCCTTTAATTGCCCACAAACTCCAGTTTATGGAAATGCTTTTAATCTTCTGGGACTATTGGGGCATATTTACTGTTATACACATAATAATTTGACAAATGAAGGGCTTCTCAAATTCTGAAATGTCTTCTAACACTGTTTTGGAAAATTAGATCTTAAAAACTATTTCACCTAGAAAGATCCCGAAAAACAAAATGTCCTGGCTGCACTGCTTGCAAAATCAGTTTGTGTATTGTCTGGAAAGGTGAACATTAAGGGTTATTTTCTCCAAGTCAGGTGTTGCTACAAAATGCAGTGCTACATAGATATATTCAAACTAGCTCCAAGTAAATTAACTTCAAGTAGCAAGGCCACCTCAGGATGTTTTAGCACAGCAGAGAACTGAGTGAAACGTGTTGCTTAATTCCTCTGATATCCAGTCTAGTCCACTGACAGTTTTTAACACTGTTCAAGAATCACGTCATTTGAATAATATGTTACCTAGCAAGTATTGTACAACCTGTTCCAACTTCGATCACCCATTTCTGTTCCACAGTTATGGCTGTCAGAGGCTCAATAACCACAAGTGCAGCATATTGTCAAATATGGGCTTTGTACAGAGAGCTAACAAAACTTTGATGGAGACCATCAGTCATTGTATTCCCTTCTGGGGCAAAATGCACTGTATATTTCTAAAGGAGAAAACGTGGCAATACAAATTAGTAAACAGTTGAATGAATGAGAACTTTATCAAAACGGTTTTTTGTCCATGTTCTTTGCCAGACAATATTCCATTGGAAAATGTCATTTGAATTAAACCTTATTTTTTTGTTGATTTTGTAATTTTAAGAGAGGGAGGAAAGCTCATGAATTTATAAGTATTTGTTCACAAAGTTCACATAAAAATGAGAAATCTTTTAAAACAATGTTATTAGGACTAAATAAAAGGATAGTTCAGATTAGATGCTACTCCTTTCCGAGATTCTCTTTTATCTGTAAGTGCAGCCTGCAGGCTTAAAATCCTTGCAGAAAAGAATTCGTAATGGAATAGCTTTCTATGTGAATCTTATCACAGACTACACTACTCCATGTACCTAAACTGTTTTGGCAAAAAGCCTTTTGAAAATCCTCAGCATTGGCATGAAACTGATAAAAATGAACGATTTACAAAATCATATTAACATTCATAAAGAGGAAATGAGGAAAGTTCTTGATTAAAAACCTGGTTTTAATTAACTAGGGTCTAAATATTAGCTTAAAACATGCTGATATATTTGTGAACTTTATCAGAGTACTAATGTAGATAAAACTGACATTTAGGGTGGGAATCAACTCCAGAGAAATAGGGCTTGATTCAGTTCCCTAAATAGAAGCATCTGGTGTCATGTGAGATTTCCTGGAATGGCAGAGTGTCTCCATATGGATGTTCTGAATACTGTAGGACATGTCAGGTGGCTCTATGTTTAGACAAATGAGCTGCCTTCCTAAATGCAGTGGCCAGATTCAGCTGACAGAAGATGGGTGGGGTGTTATGACCTGAAAGGAGATGCTGACACGTGGAGGTCAATACCTGAGGCAAGCGATGAGCTCCTGCTGCAGTCAGTGAGATCAGGTTCAACTCAATTGTCCCCACGAAGTCATTGATCGGTGTTCAAGAGGACCAAGGGGTAGCAGTGGCTGACAAAGGACCTACAGAAGCTCTGTGTCCTTCTGAAGAGGCAGCTGGGGAGCTGCCGTAGTGACCAGAATTCCCTAACTCACACCAGATCTCTAATTAATGAACCTGTGAGGCCTAGATGGCCATTCAGCTTTCCTGGAATAAAATGCCTTAAATGTGGGTAAAATTCACCTATATAAGCAAAGACATCTTGTGCTCCTGAGATGCCTTGAAGTGTCCTACTCACCTTCACAGACTGTTTCATTAGGGCACAAGTTTTCCAGAAGCCCTGTTCATGTCTGCTTTTTGAAAAAAATTTTTGCATCTCTTGAAGGTCTTTGAGTCCTGGTAATTTTTATGCCCCTATGATAATTAACAAGACCCTGCAGCTGATACACAGCTCTAACTTTCATTGCATGTAGCTAAAAACATTTCCCAACTTTTTCTAAAGTCTTGTGGCAAAATGCTGGACAAAAGTTATGCTTCCCACTGGCAAGGATGCCGCTTCCAGAACTGTCAGGTTTGTTTCCTTGGTGAGATTAGTGCCACATTACTGCTCAAAGCAGAGCAGGTAAATGAGCCAGGAACTCCCTGTGGAGCTGCTATATGAGGCATATCCTTAGCATATCTTTAAAGGTGCATTTCTTTACTTCAACAAGACTGAGGCTGACCTGGACTATTCTGACATACATTGTTACTTACTGCTGATGTTACTAAAACAAGGCAATTCCATTTAAATGTCGTCATCCTTCAGTGTGTCACATTAAAGCTCTAAATCAGCATCTTCACCATATGCAATTCTGGATGTAAGATGTATTTTCTCAATGCAGGCCTTTTCAGAACATAGGTCTGTATTTTGCTGAGTTGTATAAACACAGCCTATTTCCTTGGCAGACTTGAGCAGACAGTTGTTTCCTTTCCTATTCTACTAAGAAGTTAGGCATAAACCAAACATTCAGTGTAATTAAACTAAACATTCATTTAAATGCTCTATTGAACTGCAGCACATTTTAATTTCTCAGCCTCTGCTGATGATGTCTCATGATGCACTGGTCTTTTGATCTGTAACAAAGGCTCTTTTACATAAGACATTATGTACAAGAATGCACAGACGGTAATAGGAAAGATTATAGGAATAGACTAAAAAAAATATGATTCCTTAATATGTTCCCAGGCTTTAATATTTCCCAAGAATTGTACAGTTTCTGTGCATTTAGTAACTTCTGTGTAACACTGTTTTGCCCAGTTTTCATTTGAGCATGAGCAAAACTTGTGGGATTCACAACATCCATTGTGATGGTCGAGCTCTCCATAGCCAAATGTGTTTGCTGAGAAAAATCACTTTTGCCTTTGACTTGAACCTGTCTCCCAACAGCTTTAATAGCTGACCCTTAGTTCTTCCTATGCTGGAGGAGGTAGGAAGCAACAACCTCTTATTGACTCTGTCCTTGTCATTCATTAATTTTTATTTCCTTCAAGAGTAACCTTTCCAGGCTGAAAAGTCAAAGCTAACTTAGTCCTAAATATCTTAGGTTTTTTTAGCAGGAAAGCCAGTCCACACTAGGAGTTATCCATTTCAGTCTTCTCTGTATTTTCTTGGCTTTATTATACCACTTCTGAGGTACTACACACAAAATGTCTCTCTGACAGTCAGAAAAAGACAAAATATAAATATCTTACCTTCTCTCCCTGGTTATTTTTCAGCACTTCACCAAAATAAAGCCAAGAAAAAAATCCAAATCCATCCTGGAAACACACTTTCAAGGTCATGAAAACCTAATGGTTAGGGATACTGTTCCTTGCTAGATTTCTTCCAGACCACAGTATTAGCTAGGATTTAGTAGGATATTGAATAGCTATCACACCAAGAGAGAAGGAATTGCATCCTAGGGAAAGATAAAGACTGGAAAGTATGTAGAGTCACAAAAGATGAGTGATAGATTCTGACCCCCCATTATAGTTATGTGGAAAAACCAGTGAGAGAACCTTTTAAATGTGTTAACAAAGTAAGGGCAGAAAGGTGATTTTCACCAGGGTCATGGCACTGGTGAGACTAGTAATGGAACATAATATAAAGTGCTAATATAAAACGAGTTTTAGACTAACACTCAAATCCTGTGCAATATGAAGTAGAGCCACAATTTTTTTTTTTTCCAGGCTGAAAAATTATATTTTACGGTTAAATTCGTTTCTCTGATGAACATAAAATACCGTGGTTACATCTAATTTATCTGCAGGGAGAAGATGCCCTGGAGTGGAGATTTTTGGTAGTCCTAACCCATGGCTTCCACACTCTTTGGAAGCCAGGATTTTGTTTACAAAGAAGTCAGAGTGTGGGTGATGGGAGGGGAATGACATATGCCTTAGTCTCACTCTGATAAGGAGCTGGGATGGTGCCAGAGTGCCATATAGACAGAGCTTAAACACTGGCTTCGTTGCAGAATACATAAACCTCTGCTGGGAGGAAACACCAGATATAAAACGGGTCTTTAATCTTGCAGACAAATTCCAATTAGGAAAGCACCACATGCTTTTTACACCAGGCATGATTAATCACTGGAACAGACTACCAGCAGAATTGATGAATTCACCCTTTCTTGATGCCTTGGAGTCAAGACTGCACGGACTTCTGAAATTTATGTGAAAGCCAAACACATGTTATGGTCAAGTACAATACTTGTTATTGAGGTTAATATTGTGGGTAATAATTTATTTTTTTTCCATACAGTGGAGGTAAAGTTAGAGGTCTTTTCAGCCTTGGAACTCTTTAAAGCTGATAAAGACTCTTATTATGGAAAACACTGCTCTGTTCTATATGTGATCATCCTCCCCATATTCTTATCTTGCACTTTCCTTGTGTTGCCTCTGACAGAGATTCCATTAGAAATTTGAGCTTCTTAAATCTTTTAAAGTGCTTTCATTCCCAAATAAATAAATTATTGAATCTAAGAAGAACTTAGATTAATAAGAGATCCTAAACACTTAACTGGATTTGAGTCCAAACACATTCGAACAAGCGATAAACAAGCAAATGTGAGATAAAATACCTAATATTCCTCAGTAAGACTTATTCTATGTAACTTTTGTTTTGTAGCAGCTATTTCCCCATGAGAGCACAAAACTGGGAAGTTCCTGGGTCACCAAAACCAATTTCTTGATATCTTCAAGAGGTATTTGAATAGCTCTTTTCATAAACTAATCAAAATCAATTTTCAGAAAATGAATTCCATTGTCCTAACTCTAAAATCCCTCCCTCCATCTTATCCATTGTCATATCTCTAATTTCTCTTATTCCAAAATCTGATAACTATATACTCACCTTGCAATTTTCAGCCCCCAAAGTCTGTAAATAACTGGTTGTTCCTTACCCACATTTATCTACTTACTGCTTGTATCTTTCTGGAGTGTAGGTGCCAATATATTTAAGCCAAGTAACCATACAACATTTAGTCTTTGTTTTCCTCAGCCAACCTCTTTTACTTGCTCCATTTAAAGGCAGGTTCTCCACTCATAATATCACTGTGCTGGCCTTCAGTATTCTTTCAGTTAAAATTGCTCTTTCTTAATTGTGGATGACAACGATGCTCTAACTGAGGTCTCAGGAGGGCTGTAGATGGTAGCAGGATCTCTCTACATCTCCTGAAAACAGACGAGCCTTGCATTAGCCTTTTTCACAGCTACATCACATCAGTGGCTTGCAGCCATCCAGTCACTGTGTAAGACATCCAAATCCCTTTACTTTTCATTAGTTGTGACTGATAAATTTCCACCTAAAAGTAGAAATTCTCGTTATCGGTCCCTAAGGGCACAAGCCTGTACTTTGTGCTATTGGATTTTATTCCTTTTTTGGTACTCCAGCTCTCACCATCAGACACTTCTCCCAATAGTGTATCTGGCTTCTCCTTGGCATGGCCAGTCCTGCCTATCTAGTTTGTATTGACGAATTTCAGTGGTGGACTTTTTTTTGTTCTAAACTTGTTAGTGCTCACTGCTCTGTGTTATTTGTTCTGAGCCTTCGTTCAAGGGAATGAATGGTGATCAGTGTCAATAAAAGCATTGCCTGAAAGAATGCACTTGTAACGATCCCTACTGTGATAGCAACTATTGACTGATAGAGTTTGAGCAATACTTAGCAAGGATTTCTGCTTGGTCCCTAAAAGGGGTGAGAAATGAGGACAAGTGGCTTCCATTGCTGTTCTGGTGGTGACAGTGAATGTGGGGAACACACAAGGGATTGTCTGGGCACACAGAGGCTGGCCAGGTGTTAGCACATCCTCCAGGACAGGTAGCTGACATTCCATCTTAACAAGAAAAAAAACAAACCTTCTGCAAAGAAGTGGGAATCTCCTCAAAATGCCATGTCTGCAAAAGGATGTAATTTACTCATGAACATGCACAGGGATTTGCAGATCACTTTCCAGCCCCACCTGTGGGTAGCTCATCATGCTAACTGCATGTCTGCCTGGGGGCTTATTTTCAGGTGAAATTTCCTCTTTAAAATCTGGTAATATAAGTTGATTTTATGTTTAATCCTATAACTTATTTGCCTAATTATTAAAATATTGAGTCAATATTGTTAACACAGGACAGTGCATATAAATTAAAATACAGTTCTGTCTTTCTTGGATATAAATACTGTGACTTAACTGGTCCTGGGCAGTTATTATAAAGTACACAAACACTCACTAAAAAGCAAAGATTATATAGTTCCCATTTATCACAAAGAAGATGCCCTTATGATGTCTCTGCAGCCAAATTCTGCCCACATTCCATCTCAAAGCATATGCATAAGTACATTTCTCAAAATTTTTGGAGACTGTAGAACTTAAATATGAAGACACATTATTGGTTTCATTAGAACCACCAAAATGTTTGATTTCAGAGACTGGATCTTTGTCAGAAGGTAAATTACCAATTTTATTTGGCACCTAATTATTTCCAAATGTTTTTATTGCTATATATTAAATTAGGGGAGACTAGAAAGGAAAGAGTATAGTTTGAAATTGACTGCCAACTTTTAAATGAGATTGTTTCTCCTGAGAGTATGGTGATTGGAACTTGCATTAGCAGCTCATTGGAGCACTTATATTTCTTCTGACATATGTAAAAGTTAGATCTTTTTATTGATGCCAAAATGCTTTTCTGTTTTAAAGTATCACCTCACAAGACTCCTTTCTAGAAATTGTTTATATTGCAATTATACACTTTGCAACACTCCAAATACATATTGCTGTTGCATTTCATGGATATAGCACCAGCTAGTAATATTGGGGGGAAGGAGGGGGTTCCACTGCTATTTATTTTGCAAAAATAGAACTGTATTATTTGTGATTTTCTTTCCACTTACAGAATGTTTCATTATTTATCAGAATAATGAATAATAACCTCTTTCAGTATTTCTGTTGCAATACAAAACTGTACTCTCATGGTAATATTTGTTTATTGTCCTCCACAGAATAAAACTGCAAATATTTGACCTTGACTTACAGATTTGGGTGGAATAAATACAAACTGCTGCCTGAATAAAAATTATATCTAAAAAGGCTGTAGTCCAAATCTTCAAAGGCTTTAAAGTACCTCATTAACATTTTGATTTGTGTTTTCAAGAAAAAAAAACCAAAACGACCCAAAGTGTATTGTAACATCCTTATTTGTGTTGATATTACCTTTAAAAAATTAAAAGTTAGATCAAGAGAGCACCTTAGGTTCTAAGAATATAACCTTGAGAAGAACTTTGTCCAGTACTTTTGGGTCAAACCTAAGGTTGGAGTTTGAACATATTCCTTTGTTTTTTTGGTACATCCAGATAATCTGTGTTTCAGTCTGAAGTGAAATGTGAAATGACAAAGGACTTGGATGCAAACCATCTCAAAAAGCAAGTCCTGACGAGTCTTTTAGCACAGTGATACAGCCTCCTTCCTTGCCAATCAGCAGACATTATTAGTCTTCAATTAATACCGCAGAAAAAATGTTTTCTCAGTTTCTGGTTTGAAGTTGGTTTAGAACAGCCTATCCTGAGGCAAAACAGTGGGCTCCTAACTGCCTGGAAAATTTGTGGCTTTGTGTCTTTATAAGATAACCTTGATCCATAGGATGGCTTGAAAAGGAGATGCAGATCAACATGACTCAAACTGTGGAATTCATTTCAACCTGACCCCAGTTGCCCATTCTTTACTTCTATGCTTTTGAGGTATTCTTACAGACTCTTGACATGGACAGAGGTAACAAAAGACATTTCTAGGCTGCAGACAATTGCACCCAAAAATAGCCATCTGAAATAGGTTAGATGAATTCTAGAGTTGCCAATTTTTCTTCATTGACTATAAAGGGAGGAAGGAGAACATCGCTCCTGGGAATAC
The DNA here is from genome assembly GCA_013397795.1 of Orthonyx spaldingii. Classification (NCBI taxonomy): domain Eukaryota; kingdom Metazoa; phylum Chordata; class Aves; order Passeriformes; family Orthonychidae; genus Orthonyx; species Orthonyx spaldingii. The sequence continues at coordinate 405,667 of VZTJ01002120.1, read as the reverse complement.
TTTGTGATGCCCAATATCTGTTGGCAAATGTCCAAACTGAACCCCTCCTAACTGTCTGGCTGAATTATTCTTTAGGCTCCACAAACATTATTGACAAGGTCTTTTCTTTTGATAGATGTTTATGCTCTTAGTGACCTTAAACCCATCCAGTTTAGTCACTTAAACTTAGGTATCTAAACCTTGAACTCAGCCTTGAACAGTTGAAGGAATTTCACACAGTTGCTTATAAAATAGGCACATTAAACCATCTGAGGTATGCTGGAATATCCCAAAAATCATAGAATCATAGAACATCCTGAGTTGGAAGGGAGCCACAAAGATCATCAATCCCAACCCCTGGTTGTGCACAATACAGCCCCCAAAAATCACACCACTTGTCTGAATCTGCGTGGGGCTGGCAGGAGAGATAAAAGGCCTGTGGGACCTGGGTCCTCTGTCCCATCAGGCTGTGAGACCTGACACAACAGAGCACATTTCAGGTGACAGTAGATGCCTCAGGTTGAGGCACACTCTGGGTGTCAGAATCTCACCTACCTGTGGCTGGTGAGTCACTGCAGGGACTGCCCTTACATAAGAAGACAGAAAGTTTCTAATATTAGGAAAGAAGGCATGAAAGACCAAATTCAGAAATACAACAGAACTGCCAGTCTGTTATGGAGTCACCTCAGATGGTCCAGTCGGGAGGGGAGACTTGGGAGAAGTTTCTGTGGAGAGATGGCTCAATGTTCCAGTTTAAGCACAGCAATTCAGGAAAGAAAACTTTAATGATGAAGGACTGGACAAGAAAAGGCACAGTCATAACAGACTTGACAATTTGCAAGTCATGGTCCATGTCCCAGGAGTCATAATATTTAAGAAACAACATTATAATAGAATTGGTCTTATGTGTGGGTGCTGCTTGTTTTTAATGTCTTTACTGGACCCAGTTTGTTTATCCTTTATTTCTCACCTGTAAGATTAGAAGCATGTATCTTGAATGAAACAACACCTAATGGCATGCCTCCAGAAAATGGCACTTTGGGAAAAATGCACCCTGGAGCTTCCCAAAAAAATCAAAACATCAAGATTAACTTGTGCTTCACATGTTTAATTTCCATTGCAATTACTCCAGTGGCTGTTCCCACTTGATCAAGTCAAGCACAGGCAGGAGTCTTTCCAATATGCTGCCTCCTAGTCTGCACACATCTGATTTTGCTAAAGAGCTCTGTATTTTCCGGTGTCAAACCAGGACAGCTGCCCTGCTGCCAGCCGTGCTCCCCTCAGAACAGGCAATCAATAGCTGCCGACTCTTTCCGTGTAGGGCTTTCACTCCTCTCTCCTTGTGCAGCCTGAGTTAGGTTCTGCTGGGATTGTGCAGCCTGATATGAAACTTTCAATTCAGATGAGCAGATTTGACAGATTTGTCTACTTATTAATAGACTAAGTTCAGCAGAATTTAAGATGCAAATTTATTCTTGGCCTATTTTCCTTTTTTCACTTTCCGTCTGTTTTCTCCCCTGTGCTTTTTCCCTGGCTGTTTACATTCCCTCATCTCCTTTGGTCCATATCAATAACATTAAGAATTGTAATCTTTTAATCTCCCATGGCTCACTAGGTTACCTTTGCAGTGAGGGAAGGTGCCAGGGAGGCTGGGAGCCTGTGACTTTTCCCCCTCACCCTGTCCTTGTGGGAGGATCATTAATGGTGCCCTGAAGGGAAGTGCCAGGCCTGCCTCCGCTTCAGCAGGTAGAGACCACATTTGTAACATTTGTAACAGCAGAGAGAATAAACTCCTGGCACTGTGAAGGGCAAAATAGTAAGAAACCAGCTGAACTTTTGTAGTGTCTGTACTGGCGGTGATTTTGCAGAGAGGGCAGGTCACCATGGTGGACATTTTGTGAGGAGCGATGGCCACACCAGCAGCTGTCCTGTCCTTGCTGAGGGGAGGAAAACTAATACTGCTGGAGGTAGAGGGTGGCTCTGTGCTTGGCACCACCAGAGCTTCTTTTCTACTTAGGGCCAAGCACAGCAAATACACCAGTTCTGTCTAAATTCAGTCAACTTTTTGGGTATGGTGAGGGAGCCTGAGGGACAGAGGAATGTGCTTCAGCCTGGTGAGAGAGTGACCTGGGCTGCTGCTGTCCTCCAAGGGTAGCCAGAGAGTCACAGAACTGTAGAATCATTAAGGTTGGAAAAGACCTCCAAAACCACCAAGTCCAACCTTCAACCTGGTACCACCATGCTTACTAAACCACATTGTGAAGTGCCGTATTTACTCACTTATTTAACACTTCCAGGGATGGTGACTCCTTTGCTTCCCTGGGACCCTGTTTCAATGCTTACCCACTCTTTCAGTGAAGAAATTTTTCTGAATATCCAACCTGAATATCCCCTGGTGAGACTTGAGGCCGTTTCCCCCGTCCTGTCACCAGCTGCCTGGGAGAAGAGGTTGATCCCCAAAGGTGCACCCTGCCAGCCTCTCCTGCTCCCTGAACTCCAGTCTGGCAGGAGTCTGGCAGTCTCTTTCTTCCATGCCAAAGGATCTGAGAGCTGGAGGGGGCTACAGGCATCTTATATGTGGAACTCCCTGCTGCTGGAGTCCTCCAGATATGGCAGCTGGATCATTGCTTTGGCCGGGCACAGGAGCTGAGTCCTTCCCCTGCCTTTGTCTCCTCAGCTGTGAGAGGAACAAAGCAGGCTGGGCCCTGCCCTCCCCTCTGAGCAGGACAGGTGCTGCTGAGCTGATCAGGATGTACCTCACAGGTCTGGGTCTGAGCCAGTCGGGTTGGGTTTGCTGACACGTGGATCAGGACACAGGGAGGTGTCATGGACATTCAGCCTTACCTACGAACGAGCACTGACTGAGGCACTTCCCACTCTCCTCATCGGGTTTTAAATGAGATGGAACATATATAGTTTTAGGGAATAATAAAATACCCAAGCTCAGTTAAAAAAGAACTAGTTACTGTTTGGGAAGTGATGGGAAACTGCTGATGCCACAAGGACTGGACAGGGCACTGGCAGGGAGCTGCCAGGATGCTTGATCCACCCAAGTGTATGCACTCCTGGGAGCCAGGAGGATTCCCCACCCACAGTCCTCTGAGCCCAGAAGCAGGATTGAGTCCTGTGGTGTGGTCAGGAGAAGAGATTTTTTTTATCACCCTCACAACTTTTGGGATATTAAGACAAGGCAACACTGAAACTGGGCTGTAGTCTGAAATATTACAACAAAACTTTCTTCTTCTCAGGAGGGGTCTTTGCCATCAACCTTCTACTAAAAACTCTTTATGCCTATCTGTTTTCTTCCTTCCTGTGACTCAGACACCTTCCTTCTATTTTCAGCACTCAGTATCCATCTTTAGCCAATAAAGGCAATAGGACTTGGTGCAGCAAATATGTTATCATAATTCAAAATTACGAGGTTGTCCTTTGTTTCCCTTTTTAGTTACTTGAGTGCTGTTACTGATCTTACAAGAACATGTTGACTCTTGTGAGGGTTTTTGAGACAAATAAAACTCTTGTGGCAAAATGCTCTCAAAATATCTAGAGATATGAGTGTTCTTCACTACCTTGATATGGCAACAACATTATATAAAGTTTGTTTCTATTTTTGTAGGGGAGTTGACAATTACAGATTTACTTCTATAGCTCCCTGTTTGAGATGCAATTTTACATCAGCTTCTCCAGTCTTCCTTTGAATGTTTTCTGATGCCCTAAGGTGCTTCAGCTGCTACATGACACAGAGCCAGCCAGGTCTGTTATGGGATTTGTCCCCTCCTGGCCACCTGGATGAAGATCCCAACTTGACTGAGTGTAGTTTCCATGGTGGTAGCAGCACTCTGGTGTAGAAACTGCCACTCTAATATGCAGCTAAAACAATTTTCAAAACTCTTTTCTACACTTCCAAGCTATTTCCTGCAGAATAGTGAAAAACAATGTCTGGAAGGAGACAAATATAACCAGCATTTGCTGAAATTCTGCAAGTCAGAGTAATTGCCTGTCAATGCTTTGGATGTCAGGGATGCCCATTAACTCACTGAGGATCTGAGGGTCACCTAAACTACTCCTCAAAGGCTTTTTTACCATCTAGAGTTCTTGAACAATGCAAATGCTTCCTAATAAATAGCGTATTTTAGCTTCAATGTTCTTTCCTTGCCAAATAATGAGTTCATAGAAGCTTTGTTCTTAATGGACAGATTCTTTATGCCTCTTTTATGCTTTGAGATGGATCATCCAAAAAGGAACATAAATATTGTGACTGTCCCTTGTTCACATGTTTGTAATCACTCTTTAGCTCTCTTAAGGGCTTGGGGTGTATTTTGGAAAAGAAGTTTAATTGCTCACACTTTATTTGATGTATGTTGGGTCATGAAATTACTGTTAAGTAGGAATGCATGTATAGGCACTCATAAAAATAAATAGCACTTTTTAAAATTTCCTAACTCTGTTTTTTAATCAACCACGGAGGAACAGTAGAGGTTGAGAGACTTTAAAAATATTTCTTAACTTTGTATTTTTGTTTGTGTTCTGTAAAAATGTTACCTTTTTGAAAAATTGCAATGAAAAGAAATGTAACATTCTATTTCAGTTCTCACAACCTTCCTTTTACCCATCAAACCTAGGGGTCATTATTTTTTTCTATATGCAAGTCAAAGAGAGAAGACAAAGCAAAAATAAAACAACTGAGTTTTGAAAATGTCTTAGGTTTTGAAATTTCTTAACATTATTGTTCATTTTCTATAAAAATCCTATTTTTTCTTCCTGCAAGTTTGCTATTTAAACATGATCACAGACATATTTTTTCAGACTTTTTTTGATACAGCCCAAGGTATTGGCATAGGAAGGCAATTCCACATTTTCTCATTAAGTAGCTACAAATCCAATATAATTTTTCTTTCATTTTGATCTTTAGGTCTGCATTAACTCACATTTGTTCTTATTCTGAGGAAAATAAAGCATATTTCTGGAATTCAAACCTTGATCTACCAGAGGAAGAAATTTGCCTTCAGGTGAGTGGAAATGTTACGGTGTCTCATAGTTCTCATTTTTACTTTATGATTCCTGGTAAAATACAAATCAATCAAAGCAAGATTTTTTATTCTTGACAGAGCATTTTAACTCAAGCAAAGTGGGAACAGTCAAAAGATAAATGTAAGTACCATTTACAGACTGACAAAGGAATTTCTTTTCCATGAGATAACTAGAGTTTTCCTTCAGAAAGTGGGAAGTCCAATAACAGAAGGGGAACTCCTTGTCTCGTGGGAACACACTGATGCCCCTGCCTCTGGAAGGTCATTTCTTCAGCTTCTCTGGGATGAGATGTAGGAAGGCTGAAAGGAAGAATGAAACTGAGTCTGCCTTTCGGCTACTTTGGGGGACTTTTTTTCTCACAGAAATGGTTCAAGGGGGAAATACTTCCTCCTCAGGCTCCATCTCTGACTTCTTACTTCTTTTAAATAAAAATTCTTAATATTTTCAAATGAAATTTGACAATAGGTCAGAACAATAAAAACAGGAAACATTTTCTATAAATAATAATAAGTATTGCTTCGACAACTCTGTCCCTTTTTCTTGTTTGTTTGTGGAGTCGCTAATTTTCTCCACTCTTAAAATTTGGAGGAACTTCCATCATTCTAAGATATTTGTTTCCTCAGGTGAAAAACAATAAAGTTTGAAAATTCACCATGGTCCCTAGTCTTGTGAGTAAACAGCTGAAATAGCCTATAGACTATAAAGCTGTGGTGCCCTTGTTATCAGTTGAACTGAACTATGATGTGGCAGCTTTGTGCTCAGACAGACAGTGAAAACAGGCAAACTTTTGTAAAGAGAATGGAAAGATTTTGACCTACTTGTCTCCTTTGCTAAAAAAATAATGAAAGCACTGGGACAAGGAATTTGGACTGCCAAAACTAAGAAGAAAAGAAGACATGGACTCTACAGTGTGCTATGGGCTCCAAACCCACGATGGTCTCAATGCCTGTCTCAAGATCCTACCTAAAGACCAATCTGTGAAATGGAAGGTGTCATTTACAGATAAAATAAATTTTTGAGTGAAAAAAACCCCACAACTGTTGTTCATTAATTGCATGAGCAGAGCACATACAGGAGAAAATGAATAGATCCTGTCATACCTGAAATAGGAAAAGGGAGGAGGTGATGGTGGGATGGAAGAGGAAAAGTGATATATAAGACATGACATGAAAGTCAAAGTTAGATAAAGTGAAAGACCAAAATAAGAAAGAACAGTGACACAAAGTCATGGCACAGTCTTAACAAGCCAATGTCAGGATAAAGGATCATGGATGTTTTCAAGCTGTCTGCAATTTCCTTCAATAAATTGGCTTTAAAGATTTGATAGCATTTCCCACAGGAAGGTCTGCAGCCCTATTAAGATGTATGGTATTGGGTAGCCACAGTTCCAAGCCCCAATGTAATGTCATTTCCAGTTCAGAGAAAAGGATCTCTTCTATTATAAATTATCATTAATAATAAGATGCCTGTCAGTTGACCTTTCTCAGCAAAAGTATCACTTGTAAAATATTTCTAAAAAATCTGACATATGTCTCAAATATATCATTTGAATCTCCATTCTGGGGCCAAGCCTCATCATCACATATTCATAATTCTCATTAACATCAGTGGAATCTTAGTGCAAATCCAAGGGTAAACTCTGTCCTCTAGTCTTCCAACTACTGCTCCAGAAGTATGTGTAAGTTTAGAGCTTTTTAGATCATACATCACGGGGATATTGGTTGGATTGACTCTTGGAAGCCCATAGCCCAGCTTTTAACTCAGCAAAAGAGTATTTCTAAGACTGGATCTGATCATATGTTGGCTTTTTTTAAGTAAGTCTTCAAAACTTCCAAGTTCGGAGACTGCACAAACTCTCTGGAGACTGGACAATCTTCTTAAGTGTTGCACTGCCCCATTGGTAAAGAATCCTCTTCTCCTTCTCCTTCTCCTTCTCCTTCTCCTTCTCCTTCTCCTTCTCCTTCTCCTTCTCCTTCTCCTTCTCCTTCTCCTTCTCCTTCTCCTCCTTCTCCTTCTCCAACACCTAATAGAGTTAAGAAAAAGATTAAAATTTAACTACTTATTTACATAGGATAGCACTGTAATTTTCCTTGGCTAGTAATATAAACAAGGGTTTATTTTGGAGACCACAAGTTTGAACTGAGCTGGGTTCTTGGTACTGTGAAAGTCAATGAAAATGTAAGACACAATGCTTTAAAACCTGCTCTGTGAAGCAATTGAAACACTTGATTTGTAGTTTTAGCTTTGACCTCAAAGGTGTAACTCTCTTTGAGATAAAAGATCTGAATTTAATTGTCAACATGCAATTGTTTATAGGCACTCTAGGAATGGGATTTAGCTGCCTGAGCATAGATGTTTTGTGCCCCTTGTGATGCCCCAGGTTACCCAAGGCACCTACACATTACAAATAATACACTGGAGGGAACCCACAGAGTGGTTCATCACAGTTTAAGCAAAGTTCAAGTGTCCATAGGTGTCTACAGGTACAACAGAGGTCTTAATTCTTGCTGTAGTGAAGAGAACTTTTAGGGATCATTTCTGGTATAGGCACATTGTTGCCCAGAATATTTGAGATGCCCAGGAGATGCCTGAGCTATTTGCACGGTGTTGGAAGGTATAGATACCCATATCCTGATCTGGCAGATGGACACCAGGTGGAATATCCAAGGGCATCTAATATAAGCAGAAGCCTTCTGATTTTGGCAAGATGTGGGAAGGAAGTGAGGAGGAAGACGTTGGTGTTAGACAGACGTGCTGAAATCCTGTCAGTAGCCAGCTCTTGTCACTGCCTCTATATCATATAAACAGTTGACAGAACATATTGACACTTTCCAGTGTAAAAATTGTCTCAGCCTTTCTGTTTCCCAACAGTTTAAAGTGTTGACAGCCTAAATGGTGGATCTCAAAGAGAGAGAGAAAAAGACAGGGAAAGAGAGAGAGAGAGAAAGAGAGGGAAAGAGAGAGAGAGAGAAAGATGATGCTGTGAAGGAAGGGGGGGCAAAATGAATACGGGAATGAGAATTTGTGGGCATGGCCTCTGACACATCTGGGAATGGAAAGTAATCCCATCAGAATGAACTCTGATGGTGGAGGACAGGGACAGGTCTGGGAAGGTGTCTCTCTGAGCCCAGAGGTTCTGGGCAATGTGTTGATATGTGGATCACAGCAGGACTGATGATATGTGGGGGCTCTGAGGAAAATCCATACAGGAGATGGTGGGGGTAGGGGCTGGAGGAGAGGGATCTGCACTGGCTGTACTTCTAATGCTGAGCAGCACCAGGGCCTGTTCAGCAGCCTCAAAGCCAGCTGGCACCTTTTGGACACAACCCTGTTGTTAAACACTGTCTCTAAACAAGAAAAAATATATTCAGGATTCCTATCAGGACTATTTCTGGCCAGGGCTAGTTCCTGTGTCCAGGCAGCACTGGAACAAAGCTGACTGGTGACAACACCAAGAGGGACTATTTCAGTGACAGCCATGTGCCAAGGCTCAGATCTCTGCCCTGGTATACTTGACTTACTAAACGATGTTTGGATTATCCATTCCCAACAGCTTTCCCCAATGGCCACTTTGGATGTAGCCCTGTTTTGGGAGCCAGACGAGTCTAGGTACAGAGATAGGAGCTGCTCTGTGCTGATTGCCCTGGAGGCTGCAGAACAATCCTCACATCACATTCCTACCCACTTATGCTTGAACCACAGCTTAATTCCTGCCTGAAGCACTGGCCAGATTTCAGGTGTTTGCAGACCCAGAAGAGCCCTGAACACAGTGAGAGCCAGAACTGCAGCATCTGAAAACGGGAACAATAAGTACCTTTAGGACCTACTTGTAACCTTCAAAGAGAGGATACCAAACCATGCCTTGGAATGTAAGAATTTCCTACAGAGAAGCCAAAACGTTAACTCTCCCAGACTCCACTTCATCATTTTTCATAAAATTGATCCATGCAGCATTTGGTGGACAAGTTCTATTTCAAAGAGGATTTTAATATTATCAAATGTATTCCTTTTTTTTGATTCACAACAAAACAATGCCTGATTCCATAACATGATCTCAGGTTTTTGGACCCAAAAAGATCTGTGACTTTGAGGAGAGTCTGGTTTCCAAGATCTGAGTCAATCTATCAGTAAATTTACCTGTAATGGTTGGTCTCTGACAGTCCTGGAGAAATGTCTAGGCAGGAAGCCAAACAAGCGTTCATCAAAACATTCCCAGACTCCTGGTCCAACATTGTCTGAGCTAAACACTCCTTAGAAATGGTTTGATTGTGATCAAATGACAAATGAAGTCAGAATATCTGAGTATTTCTGCTCCTGATTAGTAAATCCACTTGCGTCCTTCCCAAGTCCCTCATTTCATTCCATCCATTTTCTGGACAGAAAAAGAAAAGTGCTGCCTTCTCACCACTTTGTTTTGCTTCTCCCTGGCTTCCTAAATTCTTTTTCCTCTGATAATTTTCTGGATCTTTTTTAAGCCCTTTATGTATCCTCAAATCTGCTGTCACCCGAATTCTTCAGTTGTTTAGTAAGAACCCATAGAGAAATCTCAATTCCTTTAAGTTCAAGTCTATAAGAATTTTCAGCATGCAGAAGCCATCTGCGTGGTTCCAGATAAAGAATAGTGCTCTTGGTTCTCTGCTGGATCATTTATTGGTTGTTCTTAGAAGAAGAAACAAGGACACAAGGATGTCTTCTACAACTAAGGCTGTTACACATACCATACTTCATCCATTAAAAAAAAGAATCTGAAGTATGTCAAGAGTATTATTTATTAAACTAGATTAATTTCTATTCCTCTGTCAGTTATGGTTAGTGGCAGAAACTGCAGATAAAGACAGCACTGGCCAGGTATGACATGAACATAGGAGGAGGTGATTGCAAAGCTCAAGGCCAGGGTAGTACCTCACCTGATAAAGACTGGAGGTGGTATGTGGGTTTCAAAACCAGATCAGGAAAATAGTTGGACACTTTCCTTCTGCAATGAACCCAGCTGGGTCAGATAAGGGATTTACAGCCCCTCAGCTGATTGAACTTTATCTTGTTTTGTCCTGAGGAGGACAGATTCCTCATAAAAGCAGCAACCCTAGAGGTGATTGGGACGTTTGTAAGGGCATAGAATTTGTAAAAGCCAAGCCACATTTTCTCTTCTTTCCTCAGGTTATTTGGGTACTTACAATAGGTACACAGATTGTGTGTGGTCTGACTTTTTCTCAAGGTAGCGTTGAAGTTTCTTGCCCCTTTTTAGACCTGAAAAAAGGTTTAAGTATCTGAAAGTTTCTTGAATTTACTTCAGTTAATGGAATAGAAAACAAAATCTTCCTCTACCATTTTAATCTCTTTTGTTATCACTAAAAAATAATTACTGGAATAATGTTAAAAAAAAAAAAAAAGAAAAGACAAAAATCCCCAATGCATTTTATCTTTTATCTATTTCAGGACTAATGTTTGTCCACATAATCTGCCATAATTCCCTCTTGAGCTGTACTTTAATCCTCGGTACCCTTGTTCTTCTCTTACATGCTGAGTTTTCTGTTAGATTGCAGACCTACAGTAAAACCAGTTTTTCCAGTCTCAGCCAAAGGTCTTCTTACTGGCTACCACATAATTGTGTTTTTGAGACACAATCCAAGGCAGAAGCATCGCCAAAAGGAGAAAGCTGATGGCACCCTGACTACTGCTCTGAAAAGTCATGGAATGGTTGATGGGATTACTGCACCAATGAAGCAGTGCTTGAGATTAGTTCAATAAACTGAAGAGAAATATTTGAATTTCAGAAAATCACAAATTTTGAACAAAACCTAGAAACAAAAGCAGATGAAAAAGTAGTGATTCAATATCTCCTATTTTCCAGGACCTCCAATTTGATGGAAATGTCAGTACTGTGTCTGAATCAGAATTTCAAAGGGAGGGGGCGAGGAGTTGTGCACAATCAAACCTCCAGGTATCTTAACTAGACTATATAGTCATGAAGATCACTTTGCTCCCCTGAAGTGTTCCCTTATGTAGATGAATAATTGTTGCCCTTTGGCAGTTTTTTCCTCACATTTTTTTGCTTCATTTCTGTAGCAAAACTGAAGTCCTGCAAGAACTTAACGTTTACATGAAAGCTTATTCCCATAATATGCATTCTGTGGTTGTACAAACTGTAACCTGAACAGCAAATTTGCATCCCATCTTTTTCCAAGGAAATTGACATTACATTACCTGTGCTCATCCCTCTTGGTATCAAAACCAACTCAGGCCCCCACACCTCTATTTTGCTGCAGTGACTTCAGAGGACATTCAAGCAGCCTTGGAAAAATGTTCTTTTTTCTCTAGTTGTATTCTTATTTATAACACATTCTTATTCACTACTTAAATGCATAAGAACCTTGAAGAATACCTAAGTAGATCAGATCACTAATTCCTGTGGGCTAAGAAAATGAATTATTTTCTCCTGTATTTTCTGATTTGACCTCCTTGTTGGCCTACATAAAATTTTTGCCTGATTTTTTTTTTATAGTCAACAAGGTCAGGGATAACTGCAGCCAATAAAGGAAGCAAACAATAGTGCAACTATAATAGTTAGAAAGATTAATGCTAGTGCTTGAGTGCTCCCAGCAAGATTAATTTTCCTGAAAACATTAATTATTCCTTTTCCTAGGTCCAGTGCAAGTTGAATAAATACTGTGCTGATCAACCTTGAAGGTTACAGAGGTTGGTGCAGCTCTCGGATAAGCCTGTGTGTGTCTCGGACTTTGAGAAGTTCACACATGGTCTGAAGTCTTCTCACTAGAGGCCCTTGTGGTTGTGGTTCCTGGGGTCATACCAACATAGAATCCTTAATGCTGTAAAAGATTTCTTAGATTGTGCTCACAATCCTTTGGATAGTGTCCACTGCTCCCCATGGATTCATTCTTCCCCAAAAAATGCATTTCTCTCATCTGAAGTTGAATGACTACCACAGAGCTGACCATACCTGAGATTTACGTGGGATATTAGGAGGAAATCCTTTACTGTGGGAGTAATGGGGCAGTGGCACAGGTTGCCCAGACAAGCTGTGGCTGCCCCATCCTTGGAAGTGTTCAAGGCCAGGCTGGATGGGGCTTGGAGCAACCTGGGATAGTGGAAGGTGTTCCTGCTCATGGCAGGGGGTTGGAATGAGATGGTCTTTAAAGTCCCTTCCAACCCAACCCATTCTGTGATTACGTGATTCCAGGAACTCTCCTGGCATCCTCTTTCCAGGTACTAAGAAGTGTGTCCCCTTGGAATGCTGTCCATCTGACCTGCCTTAGAAGGAGCTACACGGCCAAGAGCATTTCCCAGATCTCTGCTTGCAAAGAGGGGCTGTGGTGGCTACCTCAGACACAGAGAAATCTGCACTGAATTTTGGCATGGTGCAGGACCAGCAGGGTGGGCAGCAGAGTTCCCACAGGCTGGCAGAGTCAGCCCGTGCTGTCAGCAGGGTAATTCTGCACAGAGAGCAGAGGGTCAGCTCAGACACAGATCTGATCTGGCCAGGCCACACCTGCAGCATCTACAAACAATGGTTCAGAGACCACTTCGAACACCTCTTCACTCTGCTGCAGGTTGCCTGGTGTCTATTTTGGCCCAGTGTACCAGCACTTGGAACACCATCACTACATACAAACACTCCTGTTTTTGCCAGTGCTATCAGCTTTTGTGTTTTTATGACAAACTTCTTGATACTTATTGTTTTCCTTTTGTTTCCCTGAAGACCCCATTTTTTAATGTCCTGCTGCATAAATAACTGAACTTTCGTTTTGAGGTAAAATGTAGTCTTCTGACATGGGGAAATATTTGAAAATTCAGTTGCACAGAGCATCAATCAAGTTAAATGAACAAACAAACAGGCAAGCCACACCAAGACAAAGCCCCTTGTATAATTTCAAATAATAAATAAAAGCGATTCTTGTCTTTTAGGGAGAGCTAGATCATGATACTGTTTCTCCCTCAGCAGTCTTGGTTTTCCCTAGTGATATGCTGCTCTTTTGATCTCTACTTTTTTCTCTAGCAATTACAGGAAAAAGGAAAAAAAGACACTTTTCCTCCAGTGACAGACCACAAATCCTTATGTAGCATTCCTTTCCAAGGTCGAATTTATCAATTCTTCTCTCTGTGGTTTTCCTCCCAAGAGCCAAGGGCATAGAATTTCCCAGAGATGGACCTGGCTGCCCTTCACTTCCCTGCACTGCTCTCCTCCACTGCTCTTCCCTATTTATCCCTCCTGCCCTTCTGTCCTCTGATAGTTCCAGGAGATGTTTCTGGCAGTTGCAGGAGGTTTGATGCCCTGCAGTATGCAGGGACAGGATGAAAATAAAAAGACCATCTGCTTTCAGCAGCTCTGGTCACTCAGGCAGTGGTAAGCATCCCTCCCTCCTGGTTCATCGGAAAAGGAAAGCGTGGGAGCTGGAATGGGTGGGGGATGCTATTTCTGCCAGTGGTGGGTACTGAATGTGTGATCACCTACCAGGACATATGGCATTTACTTCCTGCAGCTCATAATAACTCACACGAATCTTTTCTCATCTAGAACCACTGATCTTTTGACTCCTTCCATCGATCTTTTGACTCCTTCCATTGAGGGAAATAAAGGAGAAGACCACTGAGCAGCTGCACTCTTCAATCTCTATTCAAATGCTGATTGTAACTAAGTAAGTTTGCCTTGTCAAAATGCTTTTGAGCATGGAAGAATCTGCTGCCAATATTTTCCTGGCAACATCTGAGCTTTGCCCTACCTGTGCTGGGGATTTTAGACTTGTCATGGTAACCTGAAAAAAGGGAGCACCAGTTTGCTGAAAAACTTCTAAACTTTGTTGGTTTTGGGGTTTTTTAATCTCTAGTGGTATGATTTTTCCCTTCCTTCCTTCCTTCCTTCCTTCCTTCCTTCCTTCCTTCCTTCCTTCCTTACT
>VZTJ01002120.1:354509-391409 GCA_013397795.1 Orthonyx spaldingii | reverse complement strand
AGCTCCTTCCCTCCCTCCATCCCTCCCTCCTTCCCTCCCTCCCTCTCATAAAGCAGACATCAGCCTGTTTTCAACAAGCAGCCTGAAAGTTCATAATGTCATAATTTCACACAGGTATCATGTCTCTTCCTTCTCTAATACCCCAAATTTAAAGGACTTTAAAACTGGTGGAAAGGACCAAGGCTTTACTCCATGTAACACCTTTTGAAATGTTAATTTGAAAGGGACAAAAACTCTCAATTAGGAAAAAAGTGCCAAGCCCTTTGGGTATGATCTCCTAATTAACATTTGTTCTGATGACATTGTTTTGCATATTTTGTGATTGAATCTGATGCTGATAGATTTGGGATAGGGTGGAGTTACTGATGAATAGGGCAGAAGTTAAATTATTTCCTTCCTGCATTTACAATTTAAATAAATCTCAGCAGAATTAATTGCTTATGGTACAAATACTTTTTTCTAAGTCGTAACTGGTTTCATGAAGGCTGATTTCCACCTCAGCTGCACACTTTCTCTTAAATGAGTCTCTATGAGAAAAATTTATTTGCAAACCTCATTGTTTGTACCAATGAAATGAGAATTTTTTTTTTTTTTTAATCTTTGCATCTCTGCAAACTTTGAAACTTTTATTCACATATTTTAGTGTTGTCTCACCTGTTAAATGGAATCCTATAAAGGAGCTTGGAGCATTCCCATCTGAGCCCTTCTAACTGATGATTTAGCAGAGATAAAAACACAGGGTAATGAACCAATGTCCCATTAGTGACCAGCCAAGGTTGGCAGCTTCCATAAACACCTTAATCTCATTGTTAAGAGAAGTAGGGGTGCTGCTGTAGTATGAGCAATTGATGGGTGCTTTAGTGCACATCAGAGCAGGTTTACTGGAAGAACATTAATGGAAAGAGAACAAGGCTGCGAGCATTACAAGCCAACTGCAGGCAAAAATAACTGCAAAAATAAAGAGCTATGGCTTTTTACAGGAGTGGCTGCACCTCAACAAATAATTCCTTTATTTTTCAGGTATGTGCTAAAGTTTTTTACATGTCTTTCCAGTGCCTGTAGTCATGGCCCTTTACAGACCTTCTGCTGCCCACTCCCTCCTCCACTTCTCTTCCCTGTGTACCTCAACACAGATCACAACTGTTCATGTCAGGAATTTCTCCTCTGAGACTCCAGTCTTTTGGAACACCCCTCCTCTGTCTCTGCCTCATTGACTTACACTGGCTCATCAAATCTCCACTGAGAACAAGTATCTGTTTCCTTGTCCAAATCACCTCACTGTTTCCTTCCTCTCAATGACAATTTATCTCTGTATTTTATTAATTATGTTTGGTTTTTGAGGTACAGTTCTTCTGCAGGATGCCACTTAAAATGAAGCCTGGTAGTACTTTTACAGGTCAAAAAAGAAGGGTGCTAAAAGCTTCAATTTTTGTTTCTGCAGAATTCCAGCTGCATTTCTGTGGAGTGAGTGCACACTTTTCCATCCATGTAGAAAGTGGTGAAGAAGACAGCATAGTCTGGGAATGTTTTCTGGGAATTTTGCATGTTTCATCTCACCGGATGTAGACACCCACATTTATGACAAGTGCTGTCACCCTGACTGCCTCTCTATTGAGATATTTTTAGAGTAATGTCCTTCCCATTCTAAAGCAAAACAAGTCAGATTAAGTTTTCTAAAAGTACTTTTTCTTCTTCTTCCATTTCACTATCAGAAAAGACCTAAGAGTTGACTTACTCCAATTTGCACATCTGCCCTGTAGAACTCCAGACTCGTGCCTTACCTGTGGCACCTTTTTGTGAACCATCTTCCTTTTCAGAGGAAAAAAATCATTAAGAGGAATAGAAAGAAACACAAGGAACAGTTGTACTAAGGAGTTATTAAAATGAAAGCTGAGAATAATCTGTGAGACTGACAGGCCAGAGACGCTGAGCCAAGCACGAGGGCAGTGACACCTGCACTGCAAAAACTTTGTTTGCATCCACATCAAGAGCAGTATCTGCCTGAGTCCCACGTGGGAGGCACTCTGGACTGTGAATTTTGGCTCCTTGTTTTCATTTCTGAGAGACAATGAGGAAGAAAAGATGCAACAGTAAAAAAAAAAAAAGCAAGAAGCCCATGTGGCCTGATTCATATTTTTCATACAGGGCATGCATGCTATTGTAGAACTCCTGATTAATTACATGTTTTCTTCTAACTAGCAACAAAAGCTTCATGCTGGGGTGAAAAATAGGATGAACAATCTCATCAGTAAAGCTGTGGACAAATTTAGCACATGCAGTTAAAGTCAAATCTGCATTCCATCAAGACCAGTGAAAGAAAAAATAACCCTCAGAGAAAATGCTTAAAGACGTTAGTAGGCCTCAGTCTTTCCACCCTTCGTTTAATTATGTTGCCCTCTGCCTAATTATCCCCTCGAAATGTTAAAATGCTTAGAAACGTCTTCATCCTTCAAAATGAGTCTGCCCATATTGAATTCTGCTTTTTTATGTCTTCCTCTGATATAATTCTGAATCAGGGCATAAACACTGCAGCCACCGATTTTCCTGGAGGATTTGACAGAACATTGTGAAAGAACACTTGGTTTTGTCTTTATTGCACCACACATGAGTGCCTCCATCTCGTTAATGCAGGAAATGTGTTATCTGAGGGAGAGGAGCTCGGAAGCTTGGAACATCAGTGCTGTGCTTTAGAGCCCCCTTTTTTTTCATTTCATCCATTAGATGGCAAGGCAAATTAAATGTCTCATCATGATGAAATAACAGATTCTCCAAATGTGTCCATTTGGCAAGAAAACTGTGTTTTTGTCAGTGCACTAGCCTCAGTCCCACAAGGGCCGACTGGCTTCCAAACTGTAATAAAGGAAGTGACAAGCTGGGTTAGCTGTTGCTGGGCTCTTCTTTTTGTGCTGGAAGCATTTATTTGCTTGCTTTCACAGGGGATCTTTCCCTTGAAAACTTTTCCATCTAGAAGTCTGCTCCATCCACAGCAATGTTAGCTGTGGAAGGAGGCAAAGGAGCACCTGTGCTGTTTCCTGCCCCTTCAAATAAGAGCAAAACCGCTCTTATTTGAGTCAGTGCTTTTCCCTCCTCATGGCCTTATTCTGTTTGCAGACTCCCTCACAGCTGAGCATTCTGCAATGTCTAATCAGTGATTTTCTAACACTGCTACTAATTGCTTGTGCCCATGCCAATGCTTCAGTGCCTGGTAAAATCTTGAATCTGAAAACACGTGAAATCCCAGAGCGAGCTCCTAATTCCACATCCACACACTCCCTTCATCCCTTTCTTTCCTCAGAGATCACATTTTCCACTCCCATGTTTTAGGTTCCTTCTTAAAGCAGGAGTACCAAGCCTGCCAGAGTTCGAGAAATGTTTGGACAACACTCTCAGGCACACGTGGGGTTTCTTGGGGCTGTCCTGTGCAGGGACAGAACTTTGATTATCCTAACGGGTCCCTTCCAACTCAGGATATTCTATGTTTCTATGTTTCAATGTTTCTATATTTACAAGATCCATCCACTGTAGAAATAGGATGTGAAACTGAAGGAAGATTCCTGGTAAACTTTTCTTCCAGTCAGGGACATCTATTTTTCTGAGAGTTCTAAGCTGAAGAACTAAAAGAAAAGCCATTATTTTGTCCTTTACTTTCTCTTCCATACTCTAGACATTAATTTTTAACAGCAGCCATGTCATGTCTTGGCTGGAAAAGAGCACAGCCTGTGCCTGAAGGCCTGTGGCCCCACTAAACCCCATCTCCACCAGGGTCCTGCAGCACCAGAACACAACCAAGGGTTTAACAGACCTGATTCCAGCCGGCTGCTGTGTCCTGCAGGAACTGGGGTATCAAATCTGAACATCCTGTTCTTTATCACTGAGATAATTAGGGCAGGCCTGCCCCATGGGTGTACAGAAACCTGAGCAGCTCTGCAGATGGAAATGCTGTGTATTGGCTGAATGCTTAGATCTTCAACAGCTTTGGCACCTCTGCACCTTGCTCCAGAGCATGGTGTAACTCAGCCCTTCATGAGGGGGGAGAAATATATAGAAATATAAAGAGGAATCTCAACAAAATTTTTCAACCCAGCTTCTCTGAGACAGGGTCTCCATGGCACCTGTAGGTTCTCAAGAGCAAATACAACACTGGGGACATCATAAAGACCCAGCTCACTTTGGTCTGACTGGACTCAGAGAGAGATGCAGGTTTGTTTCGAAGTTCACAAAAGCAAGATTTACCTGGGCTGGAACAAGACCACAGGCTCCCAGTTCCCCCCACCTCGGGAGAGGAGAGCAGAGCATTCAGGCTCTCCGTATCAGACCTGTCACAGGAGGATGGAAATCTCTAACTGGAGAGACAGGAATGGGCCTGAGCAAGGCATCACTCAGAAAAGCACCATGAGAGGACTGGAAGACCAGATCACGGTGAGGTTTAAGCTTTGGTAAAAAAGGAGTAAAATAGTCTACTGTGCCCCTTTTCTTCTCAAAGTGTACTTTTCTCTCTCTTTAAGTGCATCTGAAGATTATGTAGTAGGAAAACACATCCAAGAATAATTGACATCCTTATCCTTAACACCCTTGTACTATGTCAAGTTCATCTGCACATGTTTTTTTTATCCATGGTATCTAATAAATTATTTAAATATCGAATGTTAAATAAGCTGGGGTTTTTTCCCCATCTTTATGAAAAAATGACCCAGAAAATCTGCAAAGAACAATGAACAGTTTTATTTCTCCCCACTGCATTTCTTAAGTTCTCTTGGGTAGATCCACTCCTGGCTTCCCTCAAAAATTTCCATACAGTCTCACAATTATATTTTCAAATTAAAACAATTTTTATACTTTTATTTTCATTTCTGGTGTGCCTCATGTTATAGAAGGTAACAAAGAAATAGAGGTGAGAAGGATGGATGATGGCAATAGGTTCAAAGTATCACTTTGTGAAAACTTATCTCCATCCTGAGGTACTTAGGCAAGAATATACCTAGAAAAGATGCATGTTCTGACTCCTTACTTTTTGCATTATAATGTGCTGAATTCTGTCTTCTGGCTTATCAATTCACCGTCAGTATGTTGGATGGATATAATTTAAAGCATAGGTTGGACTGTTCCTGCTCTTTATATGAAATACACATTGTCTCTGTCCTGAAACCCAAAGTTATTAGACTTTATTTCAGTTGGATGAACTTCTTAAAGCAACTTTTGTTGTTCATTTTTCCTTAGATAACATCCGGTTTCATTTGATATGTATCTAATTAAAGTCTATAAAGTTAGCTGAGTTCTGCTCTTCAAAAGATTTTAATTTAGATTAATTTGTTTCAATAGAATTGGTAATTAGCAGCTTGTGTGGAAGATGATACTTTGTTTTGTCCATAGGCAAGGATAAAACGCCCGTCTCATGGAAAAACTTTCTATAAATATGAAAAAAACACTGGAAAACATTTAGAATACAGTATTTCACTAAGAAATATCACTAAATGTTTGACTATTTAAACCAGGCCATCTCTGTTTAATAGAACTCCATTAGACTCTATAATGTCTTTATTAGATCAGTCTGATAATATTTACACAAAATCTCATTTTTTATAAAAGGACATAAACCTTCAGAAGCTGCAGAAACTTGGTGAATGGAGTTGAACTTTCAAGTTGCTTTGATCAAATGAAATGGAAGTCCTTGCTTTTCTGTCCTCTAAAAGGGTAGTAAAGTGGTTGGGAGCATTGGTGCATGTGAAATTTTTACTAGTTTATAATGCACTTCCTTATTTATTGTGATGCCATCTTTTTAATTTTGGGAGAACTATCATCTTTTATGATCCTATTGACCATCATTTTTTCAAAACTTGGCCTTATAAATCCTGGTGAAGCTTTTATATAAATCTATTTAGAAATTTTAATGACTTGTAAAGCTTCAATGACGAAAAAAGCATTTCCTGCATTTAATATTACTGAACACAAGGGTGCAACCATTAATCCATTCTCTGGAGCTGTCTTCTGCAGTGCTTTTTTGAAAGAGGGGGAATAAAGTTATTTCTTTTGCAAGATACCGTTGACAGCCAGAATGAATCACTGTTACAGTCACCTACGATGACTCCAGAACCCTCCTCTTCCTCCCAGTGCTTTTGTCTTCCAGCTTACCTTGACTCACAGGCCATCTGCCATGGACTGATCTGCATTTTAGGGTTAATTAACATATATCGATTTAAAACCAAGCCCAACCTGGATTATGGAGGTGGCAGTACTAAAAGTCCAATTTTATATATGTACACACATACTGCATTCTTTCCCATCTGTGCTGGGCACTGTCTTTACTGAAATGTTGGCCCAACAGTGTATTAAACACTCAAATTGTTCTGACTTCATCTTGTTAAGGCTCTTAATTACTGGACAACGATTTTTACTAATAAGGAAGTAAAATAACCTATGTTATGTAGTTGACTCAAACCTGAAGAAAATGTTTAAAAATATTTAGTTAGTTTAAAAGTGGAAATTTTTCAGTGAGATTAAGTATGGCATTTTAAGAAGATTAAGGCTTTGTTTGTTTGTTGTGTTGTTTTTGTTTTCTTTTCTTTTGTTTTGTTTTGTTTTTATTTTTGGTTTGGTTTTGTTCTTTGGGGTAGTTACGTTTTACTTTGTTTTGTTTTGGGTTGGGTTTTTAAGGAGAAATCACTAGGGCAAAGTAATGGCTCCCTTGGTCACTGTTTTTTGTCATTCCAAGAGGCAAACATGTGCTCTCCATCTGCAGAATTTTCATTCCATGCTCAAGACTAGAAGATAAATTGGAATAAAACATAGGATAAGTTCATTTCCCATGGACAAGATTCTGATCCTTTGATTCTGCAACGCCCTCCATCATCTTCTACTCAAAACCACAGAATTGTCATTGCCACACAATTTTATTGTTCAAAACTAGGTTTATAAACACACAGAGAAGACGTTGAATACAAATGGATGTAACATTTTTCTCCCAGAGATTTTTTTTTAAAGGTATCTAAGAAATTGGGAATTGCCAGTCCCACTTGCCCTTGACAGAACTTGTTTTTCCTGTTCATGGAGGCTGGTTCCCTCCTCTGCATCTCTACAAGAGATTTCCATAAGTCTAAGTATACTTCAGGAAATGACAGATCCAGCATAAAGTATCTTGTGATGACAGGGGAAATCTAATTTTTTCACACCAGTGATGTCAAGTGATGTTGTTTCTTAATTTCTTCTACAGGTGAAGTGGCATGAAATTAAATGATGGCTACAAGAGAAGGGAGTGGAGGAAAACTGTGTGGAGGAAACATTTTGGAGAAGTGAGGTAGGAGGATGAGTGAGGTCTGTGTCATGTGGAGGAGATAAGATGCAAGAGAGGGACTAGACATGTCTAGATTTCTGATGATGGCTAAACCTTACAGTTCAGGAGTTGTTAAGCAAGACTTGTGCTAAAGTAACTGTAGTCCAACTAAATGGGTATTTTTTTATTGAGCATTATTCCAGCACAGATCATTGTGAGCTCTAATTAATAAGTAAACAGTATGTTCCTCCTATTCCTCCCCGGCTTATGGTAAAAGGAACAGAGCAGAAGGCATTTTTCCTAATCTAAAACTTATGTTGCCACGTTAACTATATAGCTTAAGCAATGAAATATTGATTGAAGAGTGTTTTGAGTTAAGAGCAAGAAGTATATAATGGTGTGTTTAAAGAAAAGGCAGGTTTGATGAGCATATTTCAAGTATGACTTTCTACTCTGAAAATGTTGCCAAGTGTTTAAATAATGAAACTGGAGCAAGAATTGCAAGTTTATTTTCTCACATTCTCCCCATATCCCAAGGCAATACAGATGTCACATCTTCACTTTTTCCCTGCTCCCTAAAAATTACATCAGCATTAAAAGGGAAATGTCTACTTAATATTTATACAAAGAAAGACACTGATGGGTAACATTTCATCTGAAATGCTTTCTCGTTAGAGAAATTGCATTAGGAACATAATGCCTTGCAAGTCTATCTAGGCCAGAAGTCTAATCAAATTAACACCACTTCAGTGCTAATGAAGACTGGTAGTCATTCACCTTAATTAGCCATTCTGAATAAATATATTTTTAGCACCATGCCATTTAGGTAGCTCAGTTCTACGATCCTGCCCAGCTTCTCGTGACCTCAGTGAAGTCACAGAGGCAGAAGGAGCATCACCAGAGGAAGTTCTGACATCCTCCTTTCACTCCTAGCAAAAACCAGGTCACGTCCTTGGTGAGTCTGTTCCCAATATGACATGCAGATGATCACAGTTATAAGCTGTTATATTTGAAACCCTGAATGGGACTTGCAGATTGGGGTCTGCACATCCCCAGCAGGATCTGTAGCTGCTGGGAGCTGCAAATCCAGTTGTATCACAGCAGGGGAGATGGCTGGGTAGTGTGCACAGGGATTGGACTCACCTACCAGGCTCTTACTCATTTTGAATTTTCCTTTGGAAAGGGGAGGTTTGGTGTGTGTTATAAACCTGTAAATGGACACCTTCTATAAAAAGAAATATCATGCATACGTATGTGGATATTTGTTTTACAGCAAGCAGGTTCAAGGGGCCCCAGACTATGGTTGTTAAACTAATGTTTGAAAATTCATCATATTTTTATCTTGGTGGCATTTAGCTTTTTTTTTATTATATTAATTATATTTGGAATTTTTTTTCTCAGAGATTCACAGAATGGTTTGGGTTGGAAGGGACCTTAAAAACCATCTGGTTCCAACCACTCTGCCATGGGCAGGGAACCTTCCACTAGAAGACAAGGTATGCTACCAGTTCTTTTTGAATAAAGCACCAACCATGCAGGTTCATTGCAATCAATTACAGGAGCATTTCAGTTTACTTAACAACTGTGAGTTCCACTTTAGCTGCAGAATTCAGTCCATACAATTAAGACGAAATGAGGTGTTCAGTATTTGCTCAGATTCAAATGCAAATAAATCCCTTTAGCTTTACTAAGAACTTGATAGGCATTACATGGAGAAAATAGGCTTGAAACAGTTGGGGAAAGATTTGTTTCACTTCCATGGTTTTTCCTTGATCTGCTCACAAGTTTTGAGACAGGAAGAAGACAGGCTGGGGATCTTCCTGTTTACATGTTCCAGAGGGAAACTCTTTCAAGCTGTCATTTAAAGCAAATGTTCTGCTGAATGTGGATTTTTTATTTTTTTTTTTCAGATAGGACTTGGCATTATTATGAATTAATGTCACAAACACAGTCTCTCATTCCTCCTTCTTTATAGGGAATACTCATTATTTTGGTAGAAAAATCTTTCAACATTTGTAACTCAAATGATGATTCTATAAATCCTTTATTCACTGTCCTGCATGTATCGTTCTGTGTAGATGCAGTGATAATCCTTAATGTATGGATATCTTCAAATATATGGACAAGATTTGCTAAAATAAAAGAAAAATACCATTATTTAATGATTTGGGTTCAGAAAAGGAGAAACCTCCTTTACAAATTTTCTCTGACAGTAAAGCAAATTATGATTTTCCTTACCACAAACAAATCTTCCCATGGCAGTCTTTGGCAGCGATTGCAAGATGAATGGATTCAGATTGCAGGTCCAACATGAATTTAGACACTAAAAATGACTCTTAAGGAAAAAGAAATGCCTGAGGAATGGGATAGAGATGGTAGAGGTGCTGCCATTTCTGTGCAGAATCTCAGAGCTTTTGACAATAATATCTTTATTCTTTCCTCCCACAGTGATGAAGTAGCAGAGCAAATGGAGGAAGCTCTCCTGTCAGACTGGCTTTCAATTTAAGGAGAGAAGAAAATCAATGTTTCATGAACATTAAACTGGGTACAATTAACTGCTCAGGCAATTGTTCTGGTTTGTCCCTACTCTGATGCTGACTCATTTTTGCCCCTTGAGACCATCATTGCAGACATCTCAGGATTATTCAATTCCTTCAGACATCTCCACGACTAAAATTTGACTAAAGTTTGCAGATAACTCATTGTCAGAGCTTTTAGTCAATGGTCCAGAAAAGAAGTAATTTTAAGTGATGTCTTCTGCCTCTAAAAATTGTGATCCTCAGTTATTATATTTGTCCCATGGCTTTTATTCCCACACTTTTGGGAATTGTCACCTGTATGGCCTCCACTATGTGTGAGTGCAAAAAGGTAAAAGATGCCAAGTAAGATGCCAGGATAAAGATATTTTACTCACAAACATATTTCTGTATCATTCCTAACATTCTGGATGGTTTCTTTATTTTTGCAATTGTATTGTTTTGAGGAGGAAGCTTAATATATATATATTTTTTCCTTTAAAGAGGACAGAGCTGAGAATCAACCAATGTCTGGTTGAAAAGACTCAAGATTTTTTATACAGTGATAGTTTATGGGTAAAATTGAGTCGAAACTTGCAAAGACATGAAATACCATTTTGTAGACATTCTTATTGACGGCTGGAAAAATAGACAAGCTTTTGCTTTCACTGGGACTTTGGTTCTAAAGCAGAACCAGAGAGCCTCAAGCTAAGTAGAGTTTGGAAACTGCTCTGGATATAACTTAATCATGTTGGTTGATTAGACAATTTCAAAGAAAAAAGACTGTTGGTATCTGGGCAGAGCAGGGTACTTAATCAGAACAGAAGTAATAACATTTATAGCCCCTGTGGTTAGCAGAGATAGAAAGGCAGGTAATTATAGCACAAAAGCTGGGGACAAGCTGGAATGTGTTTAAGGGAAATTACTGTGTGTCAGATCGCTGTGTCTCTATTGATACAATTATTTTTGGCATCCAATAGTGTTATGATTGTGTTTCTAGACATAGTTTTGAAGATCATTTATTTCATAAACAGAGAAGTTGTACACATAAACAATACCTGGAGTTCCATGGTGTTCTTCCCCAGATCAGTTGCCTTGACCAATTCCATGATGGTGCACAGCCACAGCTTGGATTGAGCCATGTCATTTTCATGAGTGCCATGGTGCCATGAATGAAGTATTTCTCATTCACTGCTTGTTCATATGAGGTATTCAAGGCCTTACTTCATCATCACAAAGGTCTTTTGTGACCTAGTTGATTGTGTTATTCTGGGATAAACAGCTGGTATTGCATTGCATTTTTAGAAACCAGTTCTCCAGGAAACGTGTCCATGTTTGTCTCTAGCAACATCAAAGAACTTTTGATAGATAAATAAGCAGCCCTTCCAGCCGTGAGTTCATAGCACAGCTACTTTAAAATACATCTTTCTTGTCATTTTAGTGTGCTCTGGTTATTTCATATACGTATGGATAACACAGAATCTGCAATTTTGCAAACTTTCTGTGACTAACAAAACTTACAAAGCCTAATTTCCTAAAATTTTGTGCATTGTGCAACTCTTTGCTCTTTAATAAGATTGAAGCACGTCCTGAGTCTTTTCCATTGTCCAAGGTCTTTGCATCTAAACCGTATGAAAAATTTATCTTGTACTGTAATCTTCCCTATGAAGTGTCACTGACAGAACCATTCTATTAGTGCTTCTTTCATGAAAATTCCAGAAGATTGATGCAACTGAGGTTTTTGCTCCTCTGTCAAATTTGCGTGAAACTGGTCCTGAAGATCGATTAAGGTTAAAAAGGTGGGAGAAGCAGCCACACAAACACTGACAGCATGGCTGCCTTTACTTCTTCCCGCTAAGAAAGCAAATTAACAGTCAAACCACAAGATTTTATCTCTTCTTCATAAAAAATGCCTCCAGCTACAGGGGAGAATGGAACCTTAGTTGCCAGTGCTGGCAACTGAAGGAAAACTTGCTCCAATTCACACTGACCCAATGGTAAAATAGGGATGTCAATAACCAGAAACGTTTGCATGGGTTTGGTTTAGAACTCACTGAGAGGCAGAACTCGGATCTTAATTTAGTGCTCCTTGAGCAGAGGTGCAGAAGTGGTTAGGACAGGGCAATGATGCCCCCCAAGTTTAAAGGGCATGTGGGTGGTTTAACTGGTACAAGGGAAGGTTTAGATCTGATATCAGGAAAAATGCATTCACCAAAACATTGGAACAGTCTTCCCAGGGAAGCGATGGAGTCACCATCACTGGAGGGATTTAAAAGATGTGTGGATGTGACATGGTTTAGTGTTGGCCCTGGCAGAGCTGAGTTAATGATTGGAAAGGATATTACAGAGGTATTTTGCAACCTAAATGATTCTGCTCTATAGAAAGGCTGGGTCCTAGAAGTGATAAAAGAAACCAAACTCTTGGTATTTCACGAGTTTGTGTAATTCAGGAAGTGAAAGGCTCATCAGTGCTCCAGGGACTGATCTGTAGCTGAGGATACAAATAAAGGACTGTTGTGAGCTGCCTGGAAAGAGGAACCAAACCTCACCCTGAAGCCCCAAGATAAAAACCCTCAGATCAATCAGAAGCAAGCTGTGTTTGGTAGAGCAGAACTGGAAAACAACACTGAGAAGCTTCTGATCCTGAGTCCATCAGCTGTTGCAGAGGTAGAAAATGGAATTCAGCCAAACCCTGGCTATTTTTCACACTGCTGCATCACAAAGGAATCCCATTGGGTGCCTTTCACTGTGCTGTGCTATAACATGCTGGAAACAAACACACAGCAACCCCCTTTTCTTGCCCAGAGAACTTGCAGATGAAGAAGGTGGCAAATAGTTAAGGTACGATATTTGGAGAAGTTAGAAATAAGAATATTGGTCTGCAGACAGAAATAGAGTAAACAAAGACATGGGTGGCTGGATGTGGGAAGTTTTATGGGTCTTATGGTGAAAGAAATTAAGGAGATCAATGAGACAATGTGAATACTTACAGATAAATCCCCCTGAACAGGACTGTCACCACCTAGGACATGAGAAATCCCAAAGGTATTTTGTAAAAATGTATGGCACAGCTTTGTTTTGCTCCTTATCAGAGAACAGTCAGGTGGAATGTGTTAGTTATGGAGATATTAAGCCCTTTGTTTATAATCTGTTTATAATACAAGCTCCAGGGAGTCTGACAGGTACTTAGATTTATGTATTTATATAGATACAAAAATACAGAAGTGGCAACAGGATTTGAAAATCCTAGAGAAAAACAAGCACAAAGAGCAAAAGAACACCAACAGATGTAGAAAGAGCACCAAAAAATGCATTGCCTCATAGTGTTTAAATTCTTCTTAGCACTCTGTGTGCCACTAAACTCTCTCCTCAAATTGTTCATGCGTTGACATTCTCGAGGCAGAGAAACAATGCATATTTCATAGAATGAGGTCACTTCCTTTAACGTATTTTCCAGAAAAACTGGATAATCCATGGATACGTACAGGATTCTGCAGGTTTTTCCTCACAGCCCAAGTAACCTCCTGCTCCTTTAGTATAATAAGTGAAGGATTCCAAATGCTACAGGAAGGAGAAGAGGCTGCAAGAAACACATAGACCATGTCAGAACTTGGCAAAGACCTTTTACATAAGCTTGTTTCCAGTCTAACACTTTTGTGAAAAAGAAGGCAGTGTATACTTCAAAGAATTGCCCTTTCATGAGTACCATTATCAAAAATCTTTGTGCAGCCATCTAGAAAATTCCTGTGAGGATTAGGAATTCTTCCCCTGAGCAGCAAAGCTATTCTTTGTTGGGATAAGGAACCAACAGCATATTACTTAGAGTGAAGGTTTGAAACAGTAGTTGCATCAGCCAATTTTCAAGTGGTCCCTGGGGTTGAAAAATGTTGTCACAGGCACTCACGGAGTAACAAAATACAAAAATCAGTCTGCATAACTTATGAAGAAGAAAAGGACCCAGTTCATTAAGTGGCTTAATGGCAATGACCTGCTCACCCCTGCTCTTTCAATAAGCTGCTCACTCAATAACTGTGCAGTCCTGCTCTCCTGCAAAGAGATGGGTCATGGAGGGAGGTGGTCACCAGAGGAAGCAGCTTTGCACTCTCCACACCTCTCTCAATCTAAACCCATTACTCCTGTCCTATTTCATCATCTTCAGGCACTTGTCGGATGTCAGAGCCCTGAGTGCATCCCCTCCTCTCTGGGAGTTTAGTGCTGGGGCTCAGGGCCCTGAGAGCAGGGGTGGGATGTGAAGATATCCTTCAGAGAACTTTTTGGGAACACCACAAGGGCTGAGCCCAGCTGGGGCTTTCTGCTGGCCACAGTTACTGAGACTGGCTCCTGGTGGGCAGGACAACAGGGAAGGGATTTGTCCTTTTTGGGAGCAGCTGAAAACTATTCAGAACATTCAGCATTTACAAAAGGAGGAATCAAAAGCCATTCCACAGAAATCGTCTACCGGTAGTAGTGCCTACGGGCACATCAATTTAAAATCCTCCTGCCTCAGATGCAAGCCCAGCACAGGCACTGCTTCAGACTAGCTTAAGCATTTCTGAAATTGGTTAGCTATAAAATAATTGTATTTCATGGTACAGAGCAAAGTTGTGATTAAACCACCTTTGGGACTGCAGCAGCTTGGAAAGCTCACCTGTCAGCCTGCACTGTGAGATAGGGATCTCATTTTGAATTCCCTCTGCAAAATCATCTTTGCACATGTATGTAACGGAGTTGGAGGGGGAGAATATGCTGTGAGTTTGTGACTGACCTGACAGGTGCCCAGTCAGCTGTGACAAGCAGCTGCAAGGGCAGTTATTGCAACAGGTAATGCTAATATTCACTTTGGGGAAAAAAAAAAAAAAGGTAGAAAAAGAAAACCCAAATGGAGAATTACTTCAGTAGGTAAAATTAAATGATTGAGTACAAATGAGGGATAAAAAACTGAATTTAAATGCAAAAAGACAGTGAACTTATTTGGGGCTTGAATCTCACAGCTGAAGCAATAGCTATCTTAGAATAATGCTAAGCAGTATTAGAGTCACTTGAAAGACAAGATAGTTTCAACAAACCCAAACCACCAGTCTGATCCTCTGAGAGGTGAAAGAACATAACTAATTATTTCATCATGAGTCACATAGCTGGTATTTCCTCTCTGGGTGCAGAATCTCCAGGTGCTATTTCACCACTGGCAGAAAGGTTTGCGATAAGCTCTGAGCAGACAAACCCCCACAACAGCCACAGGTGCAAGGCAGCCCATTTATCCCATGGCTGATATGATATCCAGTGTGGGCTATCATCCTTTTCTCATTCTTGAGAAAGGTCTGGGGGAAAAAGCCCTAATTAGAGCAATCTAAGTGTCTAATTGAGGTGCATAAAGACATACGAGTTAAGTGGGTTTTACCTGTTCTGGCATTTTGAGCAGTGCTAGGGCCAGGGCACAGACTCCACAGTTCCATTGGGGCATGAAGTGGTCAGAGCAGCCCCTGCCAGTGCCTTCACTGAACAAACCAGAATTATTTTAGGCAATTCTCAGGTAATTCCTGAGTCTTGGAACACGCCAGGGCTCATTTCAGAAAGGCCAGCTGGGTGATGTTTTGGATGTTAAGAAAGTTCATCTCTATGGGTAAGGCCAGGACACACCAGTTGGCCTTAGGACCAGAGGATGCCCCCCAACGTTGTTTATTTTACAGGTACACCTTAAGTGGGTTTGGAAACAATGATTTTCTAGTTCCATTCTGCCAACCTCACTTGCAATAAGGCAGCATTTTGGCCAAACTTCCCTGCTCCTCGTTGCAAAATCCCAACCTAAATTTGTGTGCAGTATTTTTTTTTAATATGCCAACAGATTGTATTAATATATGCAGTCATCTATCTCAACAACTATCAATATTCACTGACCTCAGTGATAATATCACCTGATGAAAAGCCATGGTTGTTATTTATTTAGTGGCACAATCACTCTCCATATCTTTGGATGGGAGTGAGTCAGTGAATCCTGTGCCATCTCAGACATTCACTGCTACAATTACTCAGCTAATCCAACCAATAACACAGGTTGCTAGTAAAATTTTAATTCTTGAATTAATTCTTGAAAGGAACAATTACATTAGTAGCCCCAGGGGTAGCAAGGATGTGAAAATTGAGAGGTGAAATAACACTTATTCACCAAACTGAAGTCAGGCTATGCTTATTTGCCTATGTGTCTCCCTGATTAACAGATTTCAAAACACAATTTTGCTGACCTCCAGGAACAGAAGCTCACTGGGTCAAAACCAGGCTTAATTTAAAGTATAAATTGAGTGTATATAAATTTTGCCTCTGTGTATGAAATTATGTGCTCAATTTTATAATGCACTCTTACATCGCACAAGAATTAATTGGAAGTTGCAGGGAAAGAGCCAAGGAGGTGGACTGAAATGGGATGGGTTTGAGGTCTACTTCTGGTCAGGTAATATTTATCTGTATATTTTTTTCATGAATGTCCTTATTTTCTCTTTTCCTCTGTCTTTGCCCATCATATCTAACTGGTAAGTTAATTTGGGATTCATCTCACCTATCTTGCTGCCTATAATGCTGACATTTATATCTGATCTAACCCCTCAGGCTTCCTCTTTAATCAATGGAGAAAGATGGGTTCTTTTAGTTTGCATTTCATTTGAGCTATTTTAGACATCAGCAAAAGCTGATGAGATAAATTCCCTCCTAAATATACTTATTTCTCTCATTTGAATATGGAGGAATCCTGGGGTAACCGCTGTGGCTGGAGGTGTCCACATTTAATAGAATAAAATGAATGCCTTTGGAGCCAGCACTGTGCAGTATCAGCATGTAGAAAAGGATGATGGAGCACCTTTCCTATGAGGAAAAGCTGAGAGAATTGGGATTGTTCAGCCTGGAGAAGAGAAGGCTCCAGGGAGATCTTATAGCACCTTCCAGTGCCTGAAGGGAGACTACAAGACAGATGGAGAGAGACTTTTTATAAAGGCATGAAGTGGCAGTACAAGGGGGAGTGGATCTAAAGTGTGAAACTGCCTTTATTTGTGTTTATTTTTTTAAATCAGTCATTGATGAAGGGCCACCCTCAGCCAGACATTGGATGTGGTGCACACCAGTCCTTGCCTGGAAGCTAAAGAGGGAGATTGCTCTAAGCACAGGCATCTGAAACCTGATGGAAAACCTGTCCCCTTGGCATTGGTTTGGAGCACAGGTTCTGTGTTCTGCCATCAGCCTCAGTCCCAGGGGTCTCCTTTCTGTGGCAGTGCTTTTAGAGATGCTGTGTATGAGCACAACACTGAGTGTGAGTGGCATACACTTAGAACAGGTGTATTTTTCAGTGGTGACTTCTGCACTGCAGCACAGGACATGAAGGAATGGGACTGGACCACGAGGTGCTGGAGGCTGTGTAGCTCAGTCTGGGTTTCTGCTCACCTCCCCCACGTCCCTTGTTTCCTCTCAAGTACACTTTAGAGGGTAGATTGATAGCACAGGTACCTGTGGGATTTGATTCCAGACACATAAAAGGCTTTAGGTGTCTGAATGTGGTGACAGAGTCTGTATCTGCAGGCTGCATGTTCCACCTGTGCTCCACAGGCAGCAAGCACAATGAGGAGACTCAGAATAGCTGAAAATCTGGGGAAGGGACATGTGTTCTGTCTTCCCAATGCTATTCTTTCATTTTTCATGGGCAATTCAAAAGAATCTGCATGTATTAAGACATTTTTGCTAATCTAAAATTAAGCAGATTAAAGATGAAAGTACTCAAAATATGGAGTTGTCCTGTGCAGGACCAGGAGCTGGACTTGAGAATCCTTGTGGGTTCCTTCTGACTCAGGATATTCTGGGATTCTAGGAGATCATATACACAGGGAAAATTAGGTGGAACCACAAGGAGTGAGGATGGGAGAGTGTGACCAGGGTGGTTAAATCACTAAGAAAGGAGGGAATTATCCAGGTTTCTACTTCTCACAAGGAAAATCTCCCCAATTATTTCAAGTGGGTTGCACAAATATTTTTTGTTTATAAGGTTTTATTTTCTCTGCATAGAATGACACCTGATTCCACAGGTGTCCTGTGACTCAGACTGGCTAAAGGTAATTTGTTCATAAACTCGGGATTTCAGCACTGATTTCCCTGCTGTGATTTGTAATACTGCATTGTTCTGATTTTGGCTTGTCTGGTAACCAAAAAGAGAGGGGAAAAGAGGGTGGAGAAAGGCTAAAGATGGATTCCTTTTAGGTATGAGAGAGGCTCCCTTCTATTCATGAGGAGAATTGCACTTGCATGATGTTTGTTATGAGGAAAAGGAAGATGTTTCTGTCATACTGCAAAAAGAAGGGGAGAAGTCCTTTTACAAATATGGGTTGAAAAGGTTCCCATTCTGATTTCACCATTAACTGGTAATGAGCAGCCACTCTTTCACTGCTCTAGTTTTCTCATTTTAAAATGAGTATTATGAAACTTTCTGCATGGAGACTGCTTAATTAATTGACATTTGTAGAGCAATTTCAGATCCTTGAAGAAAAAGGTCTGGAGAAGAGCTAAGTCTTATGGCAACAAATAGCTTGCAAAATTCAAAATGGTTTCCAAAAACCCTATGCTAATGGAATAAAATAAAGGCCACACTGAATTTGTGTGATCATTGCAACGTGTTCTCACCCTGTCCTTAACACTACCTATAGTAAAACAGACAAAAGATGCAAATAAGGCTGGAGAGGCTAGGGAGTCTTGGGTGAGGGACAGAAAGGAAAAGTTCTTTTCACAGGGAACTGGGTTTAGAAAAAGGAAAAAATCAATTAATGAAGGCAGAAGAGGAAATAAAGAGGTTGTGAACTGAATTCACCATGGCCATGCAGTGTACTTGTGCTCTGTGCTTCACCAAGTGTAGGTACCAGCCAAAGTATTGATTCCTAATCATGGGGAATAGAACAGGGAGAGGGAAGCTCAAACGGTCTCAATATTTCCCCAGGATCATTTGCCTTTCTATTTTATCACAAGGGGAAGCTTCTGAAAATAGAGAGATGAAAACAAATTCAACTGTTACTCCCGATTTGTAAATCAATTCGCTCTTTCCACGTAACAGGGATGTTTCAGATGTTTTAGGTAACAGCAAGAGGAAGAGGCTGCAGTGATGATGAAGGTGGAGAATGCACCATCTTGATAGTGTCTTGTTTGCTTGGCTTGATGAGCCAGATGTTCTGTCTTTGACTGAGCTGTGACAGCACAGTTTCTTTTTTACCAAATGAGCTGTGATACCAGATGCAGCTGGTCAGCATGACATGAAATTTGCTAAATGACTGATCTGATGGGTAATCAAGGAAGCTGCTGAATTGTGCTGGAAAGCAGGTGGGAGATGGCTTTTCTGTAGTACCACATGTAGTGGGCTCAGATTCTGAAAAACTCTCTCACCATTCATGAGTGGCTGAAAGCATCCCAGAGCAGTGAAGAACAGCACTCTGCTGCCCACAGGGCAATAGCAGCCTCCTTCTTTCTGAGACCTTGAGGAAGTCTGCACTGTCAATGGACAAGATGGTTTTTTTCCTGGAGCTTCTGGATCTACACCGGGGAGTGCTGTGACACGAAGGCATTCAGAAAATTGTGTGGACAGCCGTCCATCCTCAAAATCTGCTCATCTGATGAACTGCTTTCATTTAAAAGCCCTTTTTAACCCTGTTGTGGGGGGAAATAGGCAGAACTGGACTAGAAGAGAATTTGAAACCTACTGGGAAGGTGTGAACCATGGTTTCCTCCTGCCGCAGGGACAACTGTTGTTGCTCAGTGCCGCAGAGTAATCCTTTTCCTCCCACTCTCTAGGAAGGCAGGATCAGGAACAGTGAACACTCTTTGCATCTCTGCCAGGGATGAGGAAACAAAGGGGAATAACAATAAATCCCTCCAGCACTGCAGCTTCTTGTCTCTGTTCATCAAGGCTGTGGTATCAGATGAGGCCGTTGAGGTTAAACACAGTCTCAGGGACACACAGACCTTGCCCCTCTCAGCTTCAGTGGCCCCACTGCTTTAAGGGTTAATGATTACAGCAACACTTTCTTGGCTCCATGGCAGTGCAGTCTGTTGCGATATTCTGCTCCCAACACTCCCTTCCTCTTCAGCTGTGAAATCCAGAATGCTTTCTCACACTGTTTTTCACTTCAGTCTAACTTGACCCCCATATCTCAGAGTTTCTTTGTGTGCCTGTATTCCATCTTCTCTCCACTGCCATCTTTCTGCTCAGGTTTTGTTCTCCCTGCAAAGCTCCATCCATTTCTCCTGACAGAACACAAAATCACAGAATAAGCTGAGTTGGAAATGACCCACAAGGATCATCGAGTCCAGCTCCTGGCCCTGCACAGGACCAACCCCAAGAGTCACACCCCTAGAGAATTGTTCAAATGCTCCTTGAGCTCTGTCAGGTTTGGTGCTGTGACCACTTCCCTGGGGAGCTTTTCCAGTGCCCAGTCACCCTCTGGGGGAAGGAACTTTTCCTGATATCCAACCTAAACCTCCCCTGACACAACTTCAGGCCACTCCCTTGGGTCCTGTCACTGGTCACCACAGAGATCAGGGCCTGCCCCTCCTCTTCCTCTCATGAAGAAGTTGTAACTGCAATGAGGTGTCTCCTCAGTCTCTTTTCCAGGCTGAACACACCAAGTGACCTCAGCAGTTCCTCACACGGCTTCTCCTCAGGGCCTTTCACCATCTTTGTTGCCTTCCTTTGGATGCTCTCTAACAGCTTAATATCTTTTTTGTGTTGTGGTGCCCAGAACTGCACACATCGTGGCATTGATTTGTTTGTGCTGCCATTGTTCCTGTTCTCATCTTTCTCTTTCTTTCTATATTACTTAAATCAGAACTTCCTTGGAGCAAGGATTTTCTTTTCATCTGTGCTGAGCATGGCAGTCATGGATCCCCTTTCATCTCTTCTCACTTTTGTAGTAAAACTCCTTCATTCTTAGGTGAGATTTTTGGGCAAGGAAGGATTGGAGCCTGCAGAAGCAAGAACAGTCTTCTCGTATACGTGGGTGCTTTCAGGACCAGATTCCAGAGTCAGAGCAAAATTTCTTTTACCTTAAATTGCCTTCACCTAGTCTAAATGCAGCATTCACATGACACTCTTCATCCCAAGAGCATTTGTAACATTTCTTCAGAGGCCTGTCTGTTATGCCAGTGTATCTCTGAAATTGTCCTACTAATATCAGCCGAGCTAAAATTCAGCAAAACTAGATCAGGGACTGTATGTGCAAAAACAGTTTGCCACAACTTTGCAGTTGGATATTTACAGTTCTCTGGAAACCTCATCTTAATTCTTGGCAGAAGTCAAAAAAGCAAATAAAACGTTAGGATGCATTAGAAAAGTAATGAAGAAAGAATCAGAACAGATCATTATGGTACTGTATAAATCTATGCCTTGCCCACATTCTGAATACCAATGAGCCCATCCCGAATAGGAGCTGTTTAGACCTGGAAATAGTAGAAAGATTGGGCATGAGGATGCCTAGAAACACCAAAAATTGTTATGCAAGGAGAATGAAAAAGATGAAAATGTACGAAGAACAAATGGCTCAAAGGAAAATATGGTGGAGGAATCTGCAATAATGAGTGCTGTAAAAAAGCTGAATTGAAAAAGAGAAACCAAATTATTTTTATTTCAGAACAGTTAAGGAAAACCTAATAAAGTAAAAGTGCTTTTTCACCTAATGCCTAATAAAACCATGGGCCTTACTGTCGGGGAATAATTGGGATGCCAATAAATGGCCTACGTGGGTTAAAAATGATTGGGTGAGGAGAAAAAAATCTAGCAAGGAGAAAGAGCCACTAAAAACTATTAAAAGAGATAACTGTGGTGCTCTTACAACCTCAGAAATTCCCTGAATTAATCAGAGTTTGTAGCAGGATCAACTACTCTGCCTGTTCTCTTTCACATCTGTTATTGAGCATTATGGGAAACACTGAACCGTTCCGGAGGCAGTTTGGTCTTGTCTAACATTGCTGTGCTTGAGTTCCCATGGCCTCATTTTTGCAGGTAGGGACAGGAAGTTGTATTCCAAGAAGCAAAACCAGTGACTGACAGTTTGCCAACTAAAACAGAGGTAAAATTAAGACAATTAATTTCAGCTGAAAAATAGGTGCCAATCCTTTCACTTTAGTATTTAGAATTTCAAGCTACAGCCATGTAAATGTGTTAATGGGGGAGTATGGCTAAGGTATACACTACTTCATTATTAATACATAATTTTTTCATGCTAAGAGGACAGAAGCCCAGAATACTTCTGAAATTTTTAATACATGATGGATGTGTCTCTAACATAGTCTTCTTCCTATACATCCATGCGTAGGTAGATTTATCTTTGTTTTTCACCTCCTTTCCCCAGCCCACACCACACACTCTGAAATGATCCACTCGAGAGGACTCAGTCAGGTGTTATCCTAAAACCCCTCTCTATCAAAAGGCAGAGAGAATCCCCCTCAGCTGAGCAGCAGGGAAGGACTGAATTACTCCATGGATGAATGCAAGAAGAGAGGGTTTGATTGCAGTGGAACATATTTTGTTTCAGTACCAAAGCTCTTCCCGAGCAGCTGTTCAGTCCTCGTCCAACCCTCAGCACTGTCCATGCCTGAGTGGTTTCCACCAGCTCACTGAGATCAGCATCTGCCTCATGAGCTTTGTTCCCTCAGGCATCCTCCATCAGGGTTTGTTTTATGTGTGCCATGTCATGTTTTGCAGAAATTGGCTTGGGGTAGGTGTAGATGATGATTTTTAGGTGACCTCCCATGCTATCTAAGATGAAGTCAGGCATTTATGATGTCACATGTATTCAGAGGAGCAAGGAACAATCCAGACCTTCTGCTCACCAATGCAGTCAGACCCAGGCACCTCTATCAAATGGATAAAGGCATTCTTTTGGAACCTTTCAAATCCTTCCTTCATCCCTCCCTTAGTTCCCTCTGGGAATCCAATATATATTTAGGAGGAATAGTTGAAAAAAACAATCCATGCAAACCACTTGAATCAAAGAGTTGAACCAGATGCCACATCCTGTCCCTGCATGGAGATGAGCTGAAGGTGTTCAGTTTAGGCCCCGCATCTGACTTAAGGTGTAAGTCTTTGTGCTGCTCCTTGTTTCAAGAATTTCCACATCTTTAGGATCTAATATGCAGGTAGTAATGGGAAAATCCCTCGCCTCTATCAGGAAATAGAAGAGCTTGGAGCCAAGGGGAAGGGAGATTAGTGGGAGTTCTGACACAGATGTAGTAAAGGGAGTGGGTGGTGTTTGATTTTCTTTTCTTAGAGTCTTTATTTTTGAGATAAGACAGTAGCTAAGATACTAAAATTAAATTCTGAGGGGGACTCTGTGTTTCAGCATCTTCATTAGTGCAATGCTTTGGTTCTAAAACAGGCTGTGGGTGTGGGTGTTTCTTTCCTATTTTAAGTTAGCAAATTCCTCAGGGCCTTCCCTGTTCTGTTTTAAAAATAGCTGATTACTTCGTAGCTGTGCAAAACCCCCTGGAATTTACCAACTTCAGAGCCTTGCAGACCCCCAGGAAGTTTTGGGTGTTATCTTTGGTCTGGGACCACTCTGTGATAAAGGGCTTGTTTGTGATGCTGCTGTTTGGGACACACTGAACCTGCTGGTAGCAGCTGTCAGTAGGAGACTCGTGATTTCTTCCACCCACTGACAGCAGAGTCAGAAAGGAGCTCTGGATAGCACTGTCTGAACCAGTGTCTTGAACTACAACACCCTAACACCCTGATGAGCACAGGTTTAACAGTTCCAGGTGGTGTGAATCTTTTTTGTGTCAGGCTCAGGTCAATATAAACAGGAGCCTCTATGATTAATTTTGGCATCTGGGCTGGTACTTAGGTGGGAAAATGAGCATTAGTCCATAACTCTGCTCTAGTGCTAAACAGCTCATGCTTTCCCAGTGCAGAGAAGGTGGGATGCTCCTAGAGGGAAGCCTGATGGTGCTGTCTGCTTTCCCTGTAGCATCTGCCTCTGAATTACTTGAGTAGCTGCACACAGAGTGCATGAGACAAGAGGTTTTGTTTATGCATGCTGGGTGGTGAAGAGGAAAGGAGACTGGTCAGCTTGTTTGGCTTCTGTGATAAAAATAAGTCGTGGAGTCCCTTCTCTGAGATAAACAACACGGTACAATGACACTGGCCAGACTTGTGTTCCCACTCTTTGAGGAGCTGCCTCACCCCCACTGCACGGCTGAGGAATTATCATTAGAGCAGCATGTGCAAGTCAGGGCACAGATGATCGAGAGCCTTCTGATTTCGCTCTTCCAAGGAGAATGACTTCTATTATCAATCCAGTAAAACAGGAGGGGCTCATAGATGTCTCTTGCTGGAATCCTGCACAGTTTATGGGTCAGTAGCAGGACCATCTATTGTGAAGACAGAGCTGCTGTTCACAGCCATTAAGTCCATGTACTGAGCACCTTCATGAATGAATAGGGGCAGCTATTGTTACCATGCTGTGGTCTCTTTACAGGAGTAAATGGCTCAGTTAGGTTACATCTTTTATTTCTCTGATTCAAAGCAATGGTCCACAAAACACAATAATGGCCTTAAGCCTTTCAGCTTGAAAATTTATCCACATTTGAATAATAGGAGTGCGAAAAACATTTTTAAAAAACTTTTGGTTTACATTCAGTGGTTGAAAAATTAAACAAATTCTCACATACCTGCAGCTGAGCTGGGTGCCTTGTGATCTCAGTCTAGCATTTGGGAGGATAGATGCACCACAGGATCTGCACCTTCTCTGGCATTAACCCTTGGAGTCTTTTGAGAAGAACAACTTGAGCACTTTGCCGGGTGCTCTGGTACCTGAATTCTCCAGGAAGCTTGTGCACACAGAATCATTTTTGTTTCTGGTTCTGCAATCCCAGCCTGTCATCTGGTTTCAGTGTGTTTGCTGTATAACTAGCCAGGGAACACTGCTACTGAAACAATTACCCTGTGAATGCAAACACAGCCTTAGCTTTGTGTCACAATCCATAGCTACAGGAAATGCAGATCTGCAGTGCACAAAACCCGCCTTCTTTAAAGGGGGAACACTGCTCCCCTCCCATAGCTTTGGTCTTTTCCCAGCTGTTCCTATGGATTCCTGCTCTTTTGATCCCAATGCTGTCACCAGAGGGGTGGCACCACCAGTCCCTGCACTGTGGACTACTTGTCCCTCCTTGGACCCTGCTGTGAGGGGGAGATGCCTTTTCTCTGACTGCCCTTGCCATCCTCGTGGGTGAAAGGGAGGGATAAAAAGTCTGCTACATCGACACCTGCACTGTGTTAATCATCCCCTTTCCATGACCCTGACCCATTTTTAGGATGGGTAGTAGCTCTCTCCGCTTGAGAAAACCTCTCAAGAGTGACATGCTTTGAGAGCAGAGCCCTTCTAATTACATTCCTCACAGGATAACCATCCTGAAGGAGTTGCATAATCCTCCCTTGCACTGTCCTGCTGATGAGCTGCAAATTGACACTATGTAAAAATAGTCGAAGCTTGGCCTCCTTTCTTCTTTTGAAACTGTTTTGGAGAGCTTCTCCCTCTTCAGAGCATCACTTACAGATTTGGTTATTTGCATGTGGTGTGACTTCCTTTAAATTCTGTTTTATTCATATCTCTCTCTCTTTTTCCTTTGCATGCCTGTAGTGTTATGTCTGGGTTTTACTGTTTTTCAATGTATAGAAAAACCTGTCTGGCTGCAAGTAAAAGATCCTGAATTTGTGTAAGTTTCCTTCATTCAAAATCAGCTCCTATTTACTGCAGTTTTGTCTTATTAGTTAAAAACTAAGAGCCTTGTAGAGGAACGGTTCAGGAAAGGAGGATTTGGCTTAATCACAGCCTTAAATGTATGTTCAGGGTTGTGATAAAGTCAAAGAATAAGGACTGCTTTTCTCTCTGGAATCTTAGCCTAAATTAAAGTCTGTGATGCTCAGTGGACTAAAGAGGAAGAAAAAGCTGAATAGCAGGGCTAAAATATTGAAAAAAAAGTTGAAAGAACAGAGATAGAATTTGACTGATATTTACTGTGATGAATATCTTTTCTCTGGGCCAGACTTCTTGGAGTGAATGTTCAGAATGAATGTTGAAAATACTCTGCAAACTGATGATTTTCTGTCAGGAAATCCAACTGGTTATGATCGATAATAATGAAAATGTGAATCACTTTATAATTTCGCATCACAGATTTCATTCATACAATCTGAGTAAGCTGATTTTTTTTCATTCCTTTTGCATGCTCACACTTTTTAGAATAACAAAGACCATAGAAGTGTCTGGATAAGTCGACACTGAGCTAATTGAATCTGTGAACGAGATCGGAAACACATTTGTGAAAGATTCTGTGTAAGCACAGAGGATGAAAAAGTCTTTGCCCTGACATGAAAACAACCTCCAATTAAATGGATAAGATAAAGCAATAACTGGAGAAGAGGTAAATTGCAACTTTCACTTCTTACAAATTATGAATTAGAAGATTTATCTGAATGACTCAGATAAACAGTTGAGTCAGATTAGTCTAATAAATCCCCTTACCTCAGCTGAGTCTCAGTAATTTATTCTTCTGCTCATTAGAGAAGATACTAAGTGGGCAGGTTTGCCATTGTTTAGCCATTTGCATGGGGCACACTTAATGCACCGCAGCAAAAATCTCAGCTGACACCACCTGGGAGCAATGCTGGGATCACGCCTGGTGACCAGGAGCAGAAGTGAATGAACAAAAGTTGATCAGCTGAAATGAGGAAAGAAAAGAATAAGGATATACCTTTTTCCCCTCTGGAGGACTTAATGTGACATTGAGACCAGGTAAATGAAATACAACTGGAAAGGCCCTTTACTTTCTGAGATGCTGGGATGGTCTATGGTGTCTCATTTTTCAGGCTTGCATTTTTCTGGGAGACATTCTCACTGGACAGAATGAGGAATAATGATCAGCTTTCTATCACATCTCCCAAGCCTGAGAGAGACCACAATCCTCACTTGCAATGTGAAATTTGTGTTCTTTCTTCTTTTCCTGTTACCTCTTATTTGCCTTTTCCCTCTCTTCCCTTTATTTATTTTCTTTTCCTTGCCAGTTACTGACTGAGTTTTGTAGGAAACACATCCCAAAAGCAAGCAATGTGCAGTGACATACCCAATCAGGTGTAGATTTGATACTGCTTGAAGATAATCAGACACAACTTCATGGTCAATGAAATAATCTTTAGAATGTGAGATTGTGTTTATGGCATTGGAGATAAGTGGAGTGGAGAATTGTTCTCTGCAGTAGGAGTAGGATGGGGACAAAATATTGCATCCTCTTTTTACTTCTTTTTTTGTTCTCTGTGACTATTTCATATGTTGCTTTCAGGAAACTAGGATGACTGACCTTGAGTAAACATGAAGGCCCCAGCATGACTTAACTATTTTTTTTCTTATTTTCCCCAAAGAGAAGTTTGAGTATTGTTGTGTTACAGGGGGGAGGTGGCACTGATTTAAAAAAACCATTCTTAATCCTTTACATTTCTGCTTCTGTTTTCAGTAAAAGATAAGCAGTTTTTAATGGTAATTATTTATTGATGGATCCAAAAGCTCCTGTGACCAAAACTCCAAGGCGATTATTTGATCAACGTTAATGTAGCAAGGATGAAAATTCATATTTTGTAGGGATGTTTCCATTGTGCACATCTTCAGATTCCTTCCACTGCCACTGTGTGCATATACTCATGTGGGAGTACAAAAACACTGGGGTTTTGGTTTCATTTGGGTTATTGCTCATTTGCATGGGTGGTAATCTGTGTTTCATGTACTGCTGAAGCACCGTGTGTGTGGATAAGGGCACACTGTCCATGCAGAAATATCAGCCGTGTCTGCTGGTGTTTGTCTTGAACCTTCCTGAAGGCTGCATTTAATGTTTAAATCTTCACCAATCTTTTCTGTATCATTCAAAGGGAGGCATTTCTTCTCTAATCAACCATATGATGCTTCAAGTTGTCTCTTCAATGTTGAGAATAGAAAATGAGGGATTCATTTCTTTACTAGAGGGGCATTTTGAGTGCTCTGTCTCCATGCTCCTGAAAGCAGAAGCCACAGGTGTGTAAAACACACCTGTCCTCCTCCATCTTGTGTAATGATTCGAAGAATAGGGGAGGTTTATTGATGGGAAAGCAGTTTGGAGGAAGAGATAGGACAAAATTGATCAGATATGAATGGTGCTGCAGGAGTTTTAGCAAAAGAGCAGGAACAGAAAGAATACAGAAATGAAAGAGAGAGCGAACTTCTTAAAGATCATATTTCACAGTTCTTTATAGCTGGCTGTTCCCTGTTCTATATGTATTGGGGAGGGAAAAATATAAAAACTGCAAGTACAGCGATAAATACTTCTCTGTGGTGCAAATGACTTCATAAATACTGAACTTGCACTTGTGTTTTATCATCCTTTCACCAGGCACCCGTGGTGTGCTATTTATAGCTGTGCAATTCACAGTAGACTGTCAATTATCCTATAGGGAATTTCCTGACTTTTGGTTGGAGGGCAATGGAATTCCCAGCTGAATGGCAGCAATTCCCAACATTATGGCACACTAGAAAATGTGATTTCATTGCAGGCTGCCCGTGGCTGGGATGGGAATGTTAAGATAAGAGGGCACCAACAGCTTTTTTTCTTTCCTCCTTGGTGCCAAAACACAGCTATAATGAGTGCAGGGAAAAACCTCCACTCTCTCTTCAGCAACAGTTGCTTCAGTTACATTTTTGCTGCCCTTTATTGCTGGAAGTACAAAAATGTGAGGCATAGCCAAGGTATAGTGCTCGGGAAACATGAAGTTTTTCAGCTTGCAGTACATTGCTGGCTCTGTTCTGGCCAATTCCGAATATAAATAGATGAAGGCAAGATTTCTTCTGCCCCTCTCAGTGTACATGTATTGTTTTTAAGACCACAGAATAATGGAAGAGATCAGGTTGGAAGGGACCTTAAAGATCATCTGGTTCCAACCCCTCTGCCTAAATCAGGTTGCTCAGGACCCCATCCAGCCTGGCCTTGAACACTTCCAGGGTATCCACAACTTCCAGGGTATCTGACCAACTTGTGATTGTTCCTTACCACCCTCACAGTAAAGAATTTCTTCCTAATATCTAATCTAATATGTCCTCTTCCACCTTAAACCCATTCCCCTTGTCCTGTCACTCCCCCTTGTCAAAAGTCCCTTTCCAGCTCTCTTATAACCCCTATAGGTACTAGAAGGGGCTTCAAGGTTCCAACCTTCAAGGCTGAACAACCCCAACCCTCTCAGCCTGTCTCCACAGGAGAGGTGCTCCAGCAAGCGCACATTGATGGGTCACGCTGAGCTTCTCGTCAGCCAACACGCCCAAGTCCTTCTCCTCAGGGCTGCTCTCAACCCATTTCCAGCCAGCCTGTATTTGTGTTCAGGATTGCCCTGACAAAGATGTATCTTCTTAAAATCTGACCGCATAAGGATTAGCAAGATACCCATGACATCTGTGCAACAAGATCTCTTCTTTACCTGGCTCAATGTCTCTAGTGGGCCATTGATTTCTACTAAGTTTTGCCTGTGTTGAGCTCCAAATCTTAGTTTAATTTTACTTTTTGCTACACAGAGCCTTGAAGGAAGACATCTCTTCTTCATCTGGAGAGACAGAGTCTGAGATTCCATCTTCAGCTAGGAGCACAGTCCTTGGCTAAATACTCATTGCTGAATATTCACATCTGTTTTCCTCCCTGCATTTCATCTGTTATTGTATAACATAGCTTTCTCAAATTTTTGGAAGCATGTATCCACAATACATCAATTCCCATCAACCTGTTCATCTGCATTTTACTATTCCTTATAAAATGTGAAAATCAAAACTATACAGTAACATTCTGGTCTCAGTTTTGCCAATGACATATGAACAATTAACTTTTCCTTCCCAGCTTTCCTTTTTGCTCCATGATCACCCATCCAGAACACCTAAAAGCTTTTGTGGCTCCACAGGCCCTAATCTGTGTATCTGCATTGCAGCCTCTGCTTGTGGAATTACATTGTGACAATTCAAAAGAGAAATGTTTAAAAAAATGATGATCAAGATCCCTGGTTTTGCCTGCTCTGCAATGGGGATTTACAAATTTGCCTATTGTTATTGAATTTACTAGCATATATTTATACTGGCTCAATGAATGTGTCATCCCAATCTCATAAAAAAGGACAGCTAATCTCTGCATTTAAGATTTCACATTAGTGGCTACTTTTTAGATTGGGTTGTTGTCTAATCTGTTTAAACTGGAAGTTATTA
This sequence comes from Orthonyx spaldingii, assembly GCA_013397795.1. NCBI lineage: Eukaryota > Metazoa > Chordata > Aves > Passeriformes > Orthonychidae > Orthonyx > Orthonyx spaldingii. The sequence continues at coordinate 361,359 of VZTJ01002120.1, read as the reverse complement.
TTAACGTAATGTTCTAGTATTTTCATCAGATTGTTCTGTGCTCAGTCAAATGTATTGTAGAAATCTAAGCACATTATATCTCTACTGTCTCCATTATCAGCTCAACTTGTAGTTCTTGAAGGATGTAATCAGGATTATGTGGTGTGATTTCTATTTCAAAAGACACTGTTGAGAGGCAGTACTTATATCCCTGTTCTTTACTTCTCTTTTAGATAAATGAATGTTCAGTCATGTTTTCCATTAATTTATTGGGGTTTATAGAGGAGTTCTCATTACTTGGGTTATCCCTGCTCACTTTCTGAAAATTAGGATGTTTTATTTTCTCCATCATTCTGGACTGTGCCCGTACCAGCTATGCTGAAAATAGACAACAGCTGTCCACAGTGCTCTGAGCCAACTTCTTTTACTTCATGTGCAAGCTATTTTGCTTTGCTAAAGAATTTTCTTTCCTACACTCATGGTATAATACACTCCTGAGTAATTTATGGACTGGATAATACTTTGTCATGCTAAAGTGATAAGTGTTCTGCTTCTTTCAAAATACAGAATAGAATAAGTTTTTGAATACATTTGACTTCTCTGCATCATTGCATATCTGACTGCTTACCTGCTTTTCTTAGTATTTCTTTTCTTCCTAGTTCATTTGAATGTTTTTTAGGCCTGCAAGCCATTCTTTTAACACAAATATAACTTTGTTCAATTTTCTGCATTTGAGAAACAACACAAATTAATATTACTCTTTTCTTTATATATGTGCATGTCAAGTAGACAGATTGTAACACCAGTACTTCTATATCTGTCTCTTTTTCCATCTAACACATTTGCAGTAATAAATCCAGCAGTTCTCTCTATTGTGGTCTAAAATCAGCGTTGGCCAAAGGAGTTTTGCAGAATTGTGGTATCAATCCTTTTTGGCCTTTTTGGCATCTATTTGCAGTGGTTTTTTCCTGACTTTCACACTAATTTTCTTCCTAAACATATACATTCCAGCTGGTAACAGTATTCCTTATTTTCTAGTCATGTGCTTTGAGGAAGGCTCATGGTTGTGTTACTGGTTTCTTGCTGGTTTTTGTCTTTCTGGAATGATGATTTTTCATGCCTCAGGTCTACTGCAACACGAGGGGAAATGAATTTGCATCAACTCCCATCAAATTTGATGCTCCTGCTCAGACCCAGAATCCTGGCACTGGAAAGGATACTGTTGAAATATTTCCTTAACAGTCTTTGATGTTTTTGTCCAATTCACTTCTGAATGGGTTCTGGCTGTTTAAAATCTTTTGCATTAACTGACTGCTGCCTTCTGTGTGCTCTAAGCAATGGTCAGCCAACCATCAGCCCCTTCCTGCTCTGACATTGTCATTCTTAGTTGCCCTTCTCACTTTTGGAGCACACGATCCAGCGTTTCACAGAAATGATGCCTTGCCATGTATTAAAGTTCAGTCCTTTGCCTCCAGGATTTCCAGCTGTCATTGGTTTTCAAAACAAGGTGAGTTTTCAAAACAATTGGTTTTGAAATTGTTTTCCACCATGTGAATTTTCCTTGCTCCATGACAAGGTCCCAGAAGTCTTCTGTAACCCTAGAGTTCCTCAAGATATCATGACCCAGTTCTACATCAATTCCAGCTTTTCCCCTCCACCTTGATATTTAATGACTCAGTTGAGTCAAATAAAAATTTACCCAGAATATTTTAGATATCATCTATTATATAATGTATGCATCAAATGATATGATTTAGATGTTGTTATTATTAGACACTTGGAACTGTCTTCTTCCCATCTTTAACACACTTGGCTGTACATCTCAAAGCAATATATGCACTGTTGTCTGCTATGAGGTTTTGCTACTCCAAAGTTAAATGTGTAAAAGCAACTAGAAGTAGTTGCAAGTAACTATAGCTAATAGTCAAGAAGTAAATTTAAAAAGAAAAAGAAAAAAAAGTCAACTAAGGAAACAAAGAGAGAAATTCACTTCAAACAGGACGAAAACAGTCCAGGACACAGTAGAAATGTGGCCTTTGGTCTACTCAGTATCCTCATTTTAAGATTTGCATTTTTAAATGAAGCATCCACTTACATTTTTTCCCCCTTCTACATGTTTCCATTTTTTATTAATTTCCATCTCTTTCAACAATTTTTTCCCCTTTTTACTTTAATAAAGTTCTTCAATTCCCAGGACATTCTCTGTGTTCACTATTTGGGCACATTGTAATGGCATCCCAAATCCTCCATTTGTCCCCTTTACTCTTTCAGGATTGCCTCCATACCTGGTTGTAGACACCATACAGAGCACTGCAAATACCTTACAGATGGAGGACAGTAGATACTACAACTTCTCTGAGTTAAAAAACTCTCAGTCAAGCTGTGGACAGAGTTTAGTTTCCATATCCAAACCTTGGAGGCAGATATTTATTCTCTGGGTTTCCATGCCAAGATTTCTGTGTAAATGAAAGAAGACTGATTATATTCTTTATTATTACAATGACTTTAGTAGCAGGAAGGTTCTGGAAATGGGCTCTGAAAGCTGTTTTTGTCAATAAAAGAAACTCTCTCCTTTTAAAAAGGAAAGGATGAAATGCAGATTTTAATTAATAAAGAAAATGTTCGCTCACATAATGCAGGAAGCACCAATCCAATCATCTGAAAAGTAGAAAAGAGCTTGTAAAGTGTAGCCAATTAAAAATTCTCTTAGGTTTTAGCGTGATAAATATCTGCGTTGTCCTTAAATGTGAAACCTGGTATTTGCAGGGAAGAGTTCCTATAACTATTTAGTTTAAAATTGTTCATAAGGATATGCTGAATTTTTAAGATTTTATTAAGGTCACAATCAAATATTGGTTTCAGAATTTCATGACTTCACTCTGTGATGCCTGAGCTGAAGTTGGATCTCTTGAATATTTTTTCTGTCCTCTGTCCACCTCTTTTCTGATTCAGCTGAAATACACAGGTCTGGTGTCATTCTGTCTTCCTTTGAGCTTCATAAATATAGCTAGAGGTGCCCCTTTTACTCTGAGGATACGTGTCCTATGAATTTAAATCACAAACACTACAGGCAGATCATCCAAAGGCACATTCACCTTGGACCACCCCCATCCCACGGAGGACTAGGCATCTGCTGTGGCTGAAATTGGATGGAAGTGATCCAGAACTTGAGGTTACCCAGCCCAGAGATGTAGAGAATCAGCAAGAGGGATTCTGTTCCTTTTGTTGCATCAGTGTTCCGGGGCAATTCCACAGAGGAACATCATGTTGAGACCTTTCTGGCTTTGCACTGTTCCAGAATTTGATTTGATGGTGGTGGCTATGCAGCTCCTCAAGCTTTATCAGTGTCTTTTCTGTATTTCGAGATGTTGCCTCAGCTGTCCTTCATGGCAAGGCAAGACTCCTCTTACAAACAGCAGCAGTCAAGCTGGTCTGGTTGCTGAAATAAGAATAAATCTATCTATCTATACAAAACCTGCAGGGGAAGGGATTTGCTCTGTTAATGAAAATATTAATTATTTGAGGTCCAGCACAGTAGAACTCTTGGTGCAACCACGCTTGAGGTCTCCTTGTAAAAAGCCGTTCTATGGACATGCAAGGAAACACAGTCTGTGCTCTGAGGGGTGGAGGACGTAGAGGGCACATGCATATGCACATGTGGGGAGGTGGGAGAGTGAAAGAGTGATTGGAAAGAAGAGATGAGAAATATGGGAGAAGCACTCAGGGAGTTACTGAGCACCTGATGTTTGTCTGTGCTTGCATTTTGAGGGCAGTAACCAGGGAAAGGTATCAGGTGAGGGGCCAGCTAAGGCAAGCGAAGGAGCCGGTGAAGAGGCACAGATGACAAGAGGAAATGCAGATAAAAGAGAGCATTTTGGCGACGTTATGCAAGCAATTGAGTGGCAAGATGAGGGCTCGGCACAAACGTGCTTTGGAGAAGTTTGTGCAGGGAAGCTATTTGTGAGGAGAGAGTAGAATCTAATTTGTTTGAACTCTACCATCTGTGGTGTAATTGCCTTATTGCCAGTGGGATTTATATGAGTAAATGAACACTAGAAAGAGGAAGAATACTAATAGTAGGGTTTAATTTTATATAGGAATGTCTCTGTTCATCTGTGTAAAGAACATGAAAATAAGTCTATTCAAAACTACTTTATATAGGGTTATCTCGCCTCAGCTGTGAAAATTATATAGAAAATAGGTCAATTACTACAAAACTTCTACTAAGGAGAAATAAGCACACTGTCATAAAAGGAATCTGATTGCTCTCTAATTGCAAAGAATAAAAAATCATGTCAATTCTAAGATACATCTTCAAGAGAACAAAAATAAAATTGGAAGCTGACATCTTTCTTCTACAAATAGTTTCCTGAAAACTGCTGGTTTGACAAGCTTCCAAACTGGCATCTTCTATTTATACATAAACCCATTGCAAGTTTTTTTCCCCAGCTGATATTTGGTAACAAGGCACTTAGCAGATGGTATGCCAAGTTGGATCTCTGCTTTTGTGATACTGAAGTGTGGTTTTTAAGCCCCTTTCCCACTGAAACAGGTCTGTAGCAGCTACCACTGTGGTTACAGAGACATTCCTTCACCTTCACAAACCATGCCAGCTAATATGTCAAGCAGATGATGATGAAAGGCAAAGAGAGTTTTGTGTTGTACAGAGAATTTGACCATTTCACATAGATTGAGGCACTTGGAATGTGTGTGCATATGGTGAGATCAGTTCTGCTTTGAGGACAGACTGATGCCCTGACGTGCTTCACCCACAAAAAAGGCCCAACAGTGCTCTGCCAGAGCTGGTCCTCAGCAAAGCAGCAGAGTACACAGTGTAGGAATTACAGCTCCCCCTTTTGTAACAACCCTGCTGCTGTGACTAGAACTGATAAAAGGAGACTAAGAGGTTGGAATAGAAAAACTTCTATCAACTGGATTTGTGTATTAGACAATGTCATACTCCTCTTCTTCAGCTTCAGCCACTTCCTGCATTTGATCTGGGCACGAGAATGAGCTGAGATGGGTGTGGGGTCACCACAGTACACTGAGAAACTTAGCAAGGCTCTGGAGCTGGCTCAAGGTCAGATGAATTTTCTGCTGGCGGTTGTGATGCAGTGGAAGTGAGGGATGGGAAGGGTTTGTGCCCTCCTAAGTGGACGTGGAGATTGAGTAATGTGGCTTAGGCAGACTTGTATACTGAAAAATTGCTAATCTGCTGTCATTACCTTAAATAATTGATGATTAACATCCATTTGAATGTTCCATTGTGATAGAACATTTCACAGGTTTTGTGTTTGTTTTGTTTCAGGCTCCTGATGAGGCACAGAGTGCTATGTGTCTGTGGTTGAGACTGACAACAAAAAGGAAAAGCAGAGACACAATGATGATTTGCTTGTGGAAACCGCAGAATAACAGCTCTTCTTCAATTTACTCCCGCTGTCCAATTTATTTCACAAGGGAGTAAATGTTACAGTGTTTGCCCACATGACTGATAAATAAAAAAGGCTTTATCCACCTGCTTTCCTGTAGGAGTTTTTTGCTGTTCACATAAAGCCACCAGAACCCATGAGAGACAAGCACTCCTCTGGAACAGGTATGGGAGACCAGGAACACCGTAAGGCAGCTAAAATATCTTTGAATTTTTCCTGATATCTGCGGTGTCAGTAAACTTTTTTACATACACTTTCTTAATGTACTAATTGTTGTGATCAAATCAAATTGTGATCAAATTGTGATCAATATCATTGTGATCAAATCAAATTTTTTACAGTTCCTTTCCTGCAATATCCAAGGACTGGCATAATAGATGATGATTTTAAAGCCAAATCCACTGCCATTAAGTCAAATTATAAACTGAGATCCTAACTGACTCAAGTTCCTCCAAGAAAGGTTAATTCAAACTGACTGGCAATCATTAATATTCAGTTCTTACTGTTGCATTAGCAGGACCTGGTCATAAATCTATCTTAATCAGAGTCTTCCTGGAAAATGGACAATGGACTCTGATGACTAATATCCTGGCTGAAATTTCATGGGGGACTTTGCTAACTATTTAGCGAATTAAGTTTTTTCATAGTCCTGCACTGAATGCTCACCTATTCATGTTGCCATTAAAAAAAATTAAAAAGAGGGGAAAAAATCTAATGAAACAATGACTTCATTGCATCATGCTTGGTGCAGAATATTACTTTTGAGGGTTTTTTTTATGTGGGTACAACTTCTGTGATGAAAGAAGGTTTGTTCTGAAAATTGGCTATGCCCAGTGCAAACATAAAGGTTGGGGGAAAGCCAGTGAGTATCAGAAAACTGACAATTCCCACTGATACTTGTCATTTATCTTGCAGCAGATAAATACAATAGGACATTCTGACATGGGAATAGTCTGGCATATTGTTCAGCTCACATCTCCAAGTATATAGGGCTGGTGTCTCAACAACTCCTCATTTTCTGGTTTCTGCTAAATGCTGTGTTTGTGGAAAAAAATAACACTTTCGCCATAGTCTTAATTCTGGTGCTTAGCCCTGATGCAAACAGATACAGAAAGGCTTTTGTTACCATGGATGTCGACTCATTTGGGTAGAAATCTCTTAACACAATTAAAGTAATTACTCTTAGCCTGAATCAATGTTGAACAGACTTCTGAAGGAACCTTGGTAAGGGATACAAGTGCCTGTTTCTGTCCAGATACTTCAGGACAACTCCCATTTGTGTGTCTTCCCACTACATGAGGTCATTGAGTCAGAGCTAGAAATAATCTCAGTCCCTGCATCCTCTTAAATTTCAGTATTGCTCTTTACAGCACTGTTAGTTGTCTCATTCCTTCCTTCCTTCCTTCCTTCCTTCCTTCCTTCCTTCCTTCCTTCCTTCCTTC